>JAVQIZ010223977.1:0-31817 GCA_036023535.2 Galaxias brevipinnis | reverse complement strand
CCCTAAGGCTGAGCCCAGCAACGCTACGGAGGAAACACATTTCAGCCGCTTGTACTTGCGATCTTATTCTTTCGGTCACTACCCAAAGCTCATGACCATAGGTGAGGGTTGGAACGTAGACTGACTGGTAAATCGCGAGTTTCGCCTTTCGGCTCCGCTCCTTCTTCACCACGACGGTCCGGTACAACGCCACATTACTGCTGATGCTGCGCCAATCCGCCTGTCAATCTCACGCTCCATTTTTCCCTCACTCGTGAACAAGAACCCGAGATACTTGAACTCCCTCGCTTGCGGTAGCAACTCACTCCCAACCCGGAGAGAGCACTCCACCGTTTTCCGGCAGAGCCTCAGACTTGGAGGTGCTGACTCTCATCCCGACCGCTTCACACTCAGCTGCAATCCGCTCCAGTGCATGCTGAAGGTCACAGTCTGAAGAAGCCAACAGAACCACATCATCTGCAAGAAGCAGAGAAGCAATTCTGAGGTCCCCAAACTGGACACACTCCCCAAACCTAAACCTACGCCTTGATATTCTATCCATGAAAATCACAAACAGAACCGGTGACAAGGGGCAGCCCTGGCGGAGTCCAACCCCCACTGAAAACCTATTTGACTTTGTGCCGAGTATACGGACACAACTCTCACTCCGGTTATATAGGGATGTCAATCTTAATCCACTTTATTGTGTTGACGTGTGGCCTGTTGCACTATAGGAGATCATGTTGTGTAGATCCTTGGAGGGAACTGGTTTTATAGCTACATATCAGCTACATATATCATCCTATCAGTGCCCTGACTAAAGCACTGCCAATAGAACTGGAGTCTGTCTGTCCGTCCGTCCGTCCGTATGTGTGTGTGTCTCATCTGTGTGTCCAGAAGTCTGATATGTTGGGTGAGCAAGTCTGGCACGAATTGGCTGCTGTGGTATCACCCAGACTGATTGTTGTGAGTGATAGCTGTCTGTCCGTTCATTGTGTGTACCTAATTGGCGATCGATTTGTAAGGTGCTTTGAATCCAATGAATGATTATATTATTACATAAAGCGTCTGCAGATGCCACAATGCATAGCATCTGTAAACACACACTTCAGTCATTGAGGCCAACAGTAGGATGCATGCATGTGTGCATTGAGGGGTGAGACTGCTAAATTACCTGTAAATAAGGATATTTGAACTATACTTTTTATAACCACCTTATTGCTGAAATAGTATTCTTCATATCAATTTAAAAAAGACAAAAGTAACTAACATTTGCACTTGAAGCCGTATGGAAAGAAAATCCGCCTTTCAACATTGCCCTTCAGTAAGTCTGAGAGGACTGAGAATGCTCTTAGCACAGAGCGTCACCAGCGAACACGAAGCTGCAGCACTGACATTTAGTTGTCAGTCTAAACCAGTCAGTGACCCCATCGTCAAACCACTGACCCGGACGTGTTTTTCCAGCCTGTCCACTCTGTAAACATGATATTAATGGTTAAAGTTTAACGTTTCATCAGCTCATTGTTTGCTGATCTTTTCGTTCCTCATTCCTTTCTTCTTGACTCATTTACATTTTTTTAGTTCTTCTGTAATATAGGTTGTTCTCTGTTGTGTGTGTATTGACGGTGGCTGGTCCCTTGGAAAGTCATGGACAATGAGCTGTGTGTGTTACTGTCAGGCATCCAGGAAGGATCAGAAGGCCATGATGAAAAGGCCCACTCTGTTAGTGGGATTTAGCCTTCATCATAACCAACTGGAGACATAGAAATATATTGGAAAAATATTTCAAACCTCTGGATTGTCTCATATGTTTGTAGAGCTATGCTTTACCCAAGGGTCATTGTTCAGATCATAGGTGGTTGGTGTTGCACCGTGATAGAGGAGGTACATTTTCTTTATTCTAATTGAGTTACCTTTTGTCTACATGGACTATTCCTGATCTCTGTATTTATGTTGCCCCTAGCGATCCGTTATGGGAATGATGGCAAGGAGTTGCTGGAGAGGACGGTGCTGAAGCTACGCCTTGATCAGAAAGGTAATCCCACATCCTCACGTCCACAGTGAAAACATGGATCACCCCCCAGTCTCTAAAGACTTACCCTACTCCCTCTGATGGGTTATACTGGGCTGACGGTTAGGCTGCACCCTTCAGATAGACACAACATGGCAGTCCCCCGTAGACTTAAAATGGTCGCTTCCAACTGTGATGGGGTGACTTGTCCAGTTGTTGCCCTCTCCATTCCGGCCTAACCCCGTGTCCCTATGCCTCTTCCCTCCCCCTCTCCCTCCCTCCCTCCCCCTCTCCCTCCCTCCCTCCCTCTTCTCCGTCCCTCCCTCCCCCCCTCCCTCTCAGAGGCCGTCCTGGGCTACTGTGTGGTGTGGAACACCAACGCTCGGAGCTGCCAGGAGGCCCAGGCCGTCCTCCAGGTGCTGCTCAGCCACCTGCCCCCCGAGGAGCTCGTCACCTACCAGGGGGCCCGCACTCACCTGGAGGGCCTCATACCCTATACCGGTCAGTCTGTGTGTGTGGGTGTGGGTGGGGGTGTGTGGCTGTGGCTGTGGCTGTGGGGGTGGGGGTGTGTAGGATGGATTGAAGGGAGTGAGAGAGTGTGTGTGTGTGCGTGTGCGTGTGTGTGTGTGTGTGTGTGTGTGTGTGTGTTTGTGAGATAGGGTACTTTGGGTAATTTTAGGTATACATTTATTTCCCGTGTTTGGGTTTTAAGTGGTGTCCAGTGTTGAACTCTTTCCTGCTCCCTCAGAGAGACACATGCAGAGGATTGGCCGCCTGCTGCAGGCCTCCATGTTCCTGGACTACATGTGGCAGAAGATGAGAGTGACAGGAGCACCGGCCAGGTGAGAGGAACAGTGTTTGGAGACCAGCATGTATGAGCCCCTCCCTTAGTCAGAGGGTGACAAGGAGCTCGTTTGGTTATTATATACTAGCAACCCTGGAAAAATGGAAAACATTGTGTATGTAGTTAATCTCTGATGTCATTTCCTGTCTAGAATGGACTCTCCAAACGAGGTGGAGATGGACACAGCCCTTCTTCAGGAGCCGTTTAGGATTGACAGGGATGGTGGCAAAGAAAAGGACGACAGCGAGGAGCGAGATGAGGAGGAAGAGGAGGAAGGGAACGACGATGAGCCGGACTCCTGCCCAGCCCCCATGGAGGAAGAAGATGATGAAGAAAGTGTCACCAACAAAGCCTCCGTCAATGGCAGAACAGTGGAAAATGGAGAGGCAGAGAGAGCAAACGGCGACCACCACTCTGTAGTTGATTTGAGCTCAGAAGACAACGAAGATGGAGACAAAGACGTGCTGAAGGAGCCAGATGAAATAGCAGCCAAAATGGCCACACTTCTTCCTTCCGCCCAGACTGTTGACTGCCGTCCACTCCTCCACACTCTTACCAGCTGACAAGTACATTCCAGCCCATCAAAGATGACGCGATACTGGGGTGGAAACCCTGGGGAGTCTTCTGAGCAATTAGCAGACATTGGATCTGTATGGATGGACGGAGACTAGCATAAAACAAGTCTTGGCTCATACACCTGAGAATGGATGTCGACATTGATAGCCTTGTTTTTTCCTGGCAGCCCGTTTAGTTGCTTAGGAAGCGCACTCTATGGATAGATTCAAGAAGTGTGTTTCAGTGTATTTCTTCAAATCAAGTCGTTCAGTATCTTCTTCAATGAAGAGAGAAAAGGACCCTTTTATAATCTTTCATGCAATGGCCAAACTCAAATCTAGGAACCGTGACTTTTTATCTACACGATGTTATGCTAGGTTGGCCTATATTGATCCTTCCATGCAGCCAACAGAAAGAAATGTGTGTAACTATGGATTTCCTATGTCATGATTACAATTTCGTCTCAAAATAAACTGTGCCTTGTGGTTTTTAGATGTTTTTTTATTATAGTGTGCTTTCCCGTTGACAGGTTTCGTCTTGTTGTTTTAATTTCTTTGTCATCAGAATATTGATTATTTCACTGCGTACTTGCAGAAAGAGGTTTTTACTTGTCACGTTTACAGAAATGCAAACAGTCCCATCTGAGATATAGCACAGTAGGATGTAATGGTCAAAACCAGTTGGAGACTTTGAAGCAAAAAGAATGGTGGAAAAAGTCTAGTATCTATGAAGGTATCAACAATGCGTGTCCCTTTCAGTTTCCTTTCTGTCCATCGTCAGCCTTCTAATCAACATAGCAGGCTTCTGAAAGAGCTGACGGCTACACAGAAAGGCAGAGGACGTGTTTACGTTTCTATACCTCAGACTGGTTCAGCCTGTTATGGTTGTTGTTCTGTTGTGTGCTCTTCGTTGCAAGGCTGCCCATCAGACGTTTATATTCCTACCATTTGCAAGTACAATTTACCATATTACTCACAATAAAATAAATGGCAAACATATGGATTGGTGACAGTGGTGATTTTTTTTAACAGCTTTGAAAAGGGCATACATATTGTGAACAAAACATAATGAAGGTAGTGACTCCCAAATTAAGCATTCAGTGTGGAACTGTATGACAGACTTTTTTTTAATTTTTTTATTGGTAGTGCCAGCGAGGAAGGGTATGTATGTGCTGCTGTATAATGTGGACCTACACACACACTGAATGTGAAGATTGAAGAAAGGTGAAACGTATATCTTGTTTGTGCTTCTCTAATGACAAACATAGAACTACATCTGACTCAACTCAGCCAACAAAACGCAAGCTGCGTAGTTTAAGGGTTGCTAATGGCTACATTTAAGCATGGGTTGTAGCATCACCAAAAATAGTTGTATGATGTGCATTACGAGTCAGACAGACATTGTAGGAATTGGTTATAGTTTTATTTATTTACATTTGAAAGTAATACATTTAAAGATGAGCATGCATGTGAGGCATAATGGTGGTTTCCAATATGGAAAACAAAAGTTGCACAAATAAAATCTGAACTAAAATATTAACTAAAAACTTTTTCTCAAAGACAGTTACTTAACTTATCAGATAACAATGAATTGCAACACTGGAGATTCATAACAAGCCTGAATCCAAAAACAAACAAACATGTTTTACTTAATGTAATGTTAAAATGCAGTTCTTCATTCAGCTTAGGGACTACATGTAATGTAATACAGCCACATTTCACGATGTGAAACCTTGAAGTGTAAGTATAGTATCTCAATATATTACAGCTATTTAAATCTATTCAATGTATTTCTCCTTCATGTGTAAAAGTAAATCAGATAAAGATATGTTCAATCATTGGTGTGTGACAGTAGTAACTTGTGATTCCACCTTGAACCAATCTACATGTCAATGGCATCATAAACTGCACATGTAAAGCAATACAAAAACAAACACTTTTAACAGGACGCATTCCAAAGCCTCCCTGTGTTGGAGCAGTGGTGGTCCAATCTGACCGTCAGCCTCTCCCACCTTCTCGGCTATTCTTTTAAGAAACCGAACCACGTTACTAGCCACCGAGAAAACGTCATGTCCTAACGGCCCAGATCGTCCCCCTGTCCTATGGAGGCGTTCTTGCGGGTGATAGTGGTGCACCGGTTGAGGATCTCCTTCGCCGCGGGCCTCGGTGGCACTCTGGGCATGCCGGCTGGCTTGGAAAGGTTGGGCTCTGATGTGCCTTGGACCATTCTGCTGCCCCCCGTGCTGGTGTCTGGGCTGAGGCAGCCAGTCTCAGTGGTAGGCAGCGTGCTGCTGCTGCGCCGAGGCATGACCATGTCTTCTGGACCCAGACTCAGAGTAAAGCTACAGGTGGAGGAGTTGAGCTCGTCGCAGAAGCTGGAGTTGCTGCTCTCGCTTTCCACACTGCTCTGTCTGAAACCGGATAGATTACGTCCGTGCCGTTCCTCAGTGTCGTCGGATTGTACCCTGATGATGGGTGGGGATCGGCGAGTGGGGCTGGTGGGGGAAGAGGGGTTGGATCTCTGAGGGCCAGGGGGGGTGGCTGCCTCGGGCTTGACAGGACTGGGAAGAGACAGCAGGTTCAATGAACGAGACTTGGGCTTGTCGGCGGGCTGGAGCATTGTGGGCGAGGAGGGCTGGAGGACAGGCTGCAGCAGGACGTTGCTTTGGGACAGGTTTAGCTCTGGGGAGGTGTCCCCTAGGTTCTTGGGGGTTTGGGCATTAAACTGGCCCAGGCTGACGTTGGAGGAGCGGCGCCCCTGCTGCATGGCCGCTATGCGCAGCAGGGGGTCGGTGTAGGGCTGCAGGTACATGGAGGGCAGATAGCCTGCCTTGCCGCCATGTCTGCGGGGGTGAAGGTAGAGGAAGTAGGATGTTAGACAGGAAGGCTCAGTAATTGCTGTTGTCAGGTTTTTTTAATGCTGGACCCACGTCTTTAAATGCATTGGGATGGTCAGTTTGTTCCACCGAAGAGGTTAGAAAATAATTAAAGAGGTATACAATAAATAATAATACAGTTTTGGAATTATATTTTTTACCCCAAGATTAGTGATACAATACTACCTTCCCCTTCTTAACACTTCTTGACTGAGACTCCTGCAATCCGATCTTTTTTATCATTCTGTGTCGTTCTGTTCTAAAAAATACTCCATAGTGTACACAAAGGTACTTTTAACTTATAGTTTTTTGAGATTCTTATGATGAGCAGAGCTTTGTTAGGTTGGACACCTATGAGTAAATTATGTAATGAGCAGTGCTCAAAATGAATATTTGGTGCCTCCGAAATGACTGTCTAGCTTTACAGATGGAATCCACATCTACACAGATCTTGTCATCAACAGTGCAAATATAGTGTTTGTGGTGTGGGGAACATTGTTGAATCTGATCTCATGGCTGAAATACATTGGTACCTATGAAATGAAATGGTACAAATGAAATGGATCCTACCTGACTAGCCACCAACCGTTGTGGCTTTTCTGCAGGACCTCAACCACAGAGCCCATCTCGACCGACACCTCGTCCCCATTCGTGGCCTTGTAGTTCCTGACTGCAGTGTACATCACACCTATGGGTGGGTAATGTGTCAGTGAGCGACTCATTAAGTCAAAACACTAGGGGCATGTCGTCTTAAGTTATTTTTTACTTTGATTTGACTATTGTCACTTTAGCATTAAGGATGGAAGTCGAATTTGGATCACGTGGTGACTTACTCGCTGTGTTTTCTTCCTCTTCCTCCCAATCGTCATCCATCTTCTCCAGGTACGGAGCAGGGAACCAGGCCATCTTCTTCTCATCATTCTCCACCAGCCACCAACCTGGGTGCCAACACAGAGAGTAAAGGGGATAAGCGTTAGGGTCAGACCGGGTCTTCAAATGCAGGTGCTCCCATGCCAGAACTTTAGGTCTATTTTTTCCTTACAAAAAATATATTAATCATGAAGCAAAATATTTTCCGAACTTGTGTTTGGAAACAATTAAGACAGAATTTAAAAGTAGCCTACCACTTTCTCCTTTTTTTATTGTTATTTTCATAGTTATTTTCATATACATTTGTACTAAATGTATTGACTAGCCAGAGTTGACACTCAAGTGAATCACCATGACCCTACCTGCTTTGTCTTTGATAAGCACGTCCACCTTTTCGTCGACCTTTACTTTGAAGGGACGGTTTTTGGTGTCCTTGGTCTCATATGGTGCCACACAACGGTAGGTCTCTGTCACAAACGGCTGTGTCACGTTACCAACTTGAATACTGTCGTTTTCTCGTCCATCAATGGCATCATCGGAAGGCATGATTACGACGCTGAAAATTTGTGATCGGGTAAGTTCTCAGCTGTTTATTACATTTTAAAATGTGTAACACCAATCAGGCTATTTTGTGCGTTAAGTGGACATCGTTAAGTAGGACCGTTACATTTCTCAAGCTACAGGCTTTAAAATGTACCTGTTTTTGGCGAACTCCGGGTTGAGGTCTTGGTCCTTAGGGTAGAAGAACTGGATGAGGTCTGAAGACTGCGCCACTCGTGGATCGCAGTTCAGGAGCTCCGTGCAGTATTTCTCCAAAAACTTGAGGCACAAAACCGACTTGCTTGGACCCCTCTTCTGTACTGTCCGGTTTATCTTTGTGTCTGATTTAGTGAAAATTGTATTTGTTGCATACATTAATGATTTAGGCAAAATATTGTATCTAGCTGGATTTAACTACAATAATAAAATAATGCACCATTAGCTTACTTTCAAATCTTGGGATAATTCTGGTGGCTCTTTTCATTGGGTTTTCAGGTGGGAACAATTTTTTCATTTGCTTCTGTCGGTTAAAATGCATTAAATACATAATGCAGTTTAATTGATGTAAAATCTATATTGAGCTAAATCTGTTTTTTTTTTTCTCGGATTAATTATTATGGAATTGCTCATACAATTTGTTAACTTACATGCAGTTTCTTGAATTCCTCAAATGATCTGTATACAATGATGTCATTACCATCGGACCACAGCACGGAGGTCATGTACATCTGGAAAATATATTTTTTTTATCTCAACATAAAATAAATATGACCAGTTTCCATAGTTCATTATGGCAAATAAAAGTCTGTTCATCCAGTCTTACCTTTGACTTTTCTTTCTGCATCACTCCAATTAGTCGAATATTGGCTGGATACCGTGGTCCTTCCATAATGATGGGCTTTGCGTAAAGTCCAAACAAGATGAAAATTTTGCAAGTGTGAACTGATGCTGGCCAAGGTGCTAAACAGGTAGATATACACGTTCATTAGCTGGGCTTGGCTTCAGGTATATGAGTCATAGCGTTCAGGAAAAACCACTTCCATGTCATCATCCCTATATTAAGTATGCTAGAGATGCAAAAAAGTTATTTGATACATGCAGTATAGTAAGATTTGCTTGTTTTGTATTTGTTCTAAAATCAACTGTTAGTCTTTGGGACCATGACCACAGTAATGAAAGTAGTGACCCTTTAGGTGAATAGTTGGTTAGTGACCAGCTTTCATTTGCCACTTGACATGAGGGTATGCTTTATTATAGTTATCATCATCATAGAAACAGTAAAGTCTATAATTATATCCCTAACCAGGATGCAATGTTTCACATCCTGGTGTAAAATCCCACACACCCATTTACAAGGCAATAAGTTATGGTTTAAGCAATACAAATTATCTTTCTAAATGGCTCAAGCAGAAAAGGTTGTGGGTTTGGGGGTCATGCAAATAATTGCATTTTTGTTTTTTGAAATGAGAGATATGCCGATGTGGAACAAACGTTTTGCTATTACAAGAGCCGAAGGCCCCTGGCCCCCTAGTATAAAGTAATATGGATAGAGACTTTGGTCATATAAGGCTCTGCCTGGACAGATCTGACATCCTAGTTTTAAAGTCATAAAATATTGAATTGCTCATCTGAACTCTTAGTAAAATAATTTGAAGCTGTGGTTACTAAGCCATACTGTGTATTTGGTGTATGTGATGTTTGGTGTTTGTGTGCCTACTGTAGTTCTCTAAGAAGAAACCGCTCTCTTGGCCTACCAAAAACGGCAGCGCTTCCTTGTTGAGATAGGCTGGAATGCAAGGGTGTTGTATGCAATTTAGAACTCCCCCAAAGTAAGTTTATGGTTTAGAATGTCATTTCCTGGAAGGCTACTCACGAAGCTACTAGCTATTTCTACTTATATTTATTGATGAATCCCATTTCCATTGTGTTGAACTAGACTCTAATCAACAACATATTTTGACATTTAAGTGGCATGAGTCCTGACAACAGTTTAACAACATTGAAATATGACGAACTTCCTCGGTGAAGGCAATGTGTTACAGGTATAGGTATTCAACGAATATGGTGAACATTGTAGCTTTGGCACAGGTATTTTCAGTAATATTCTGAATATAGGCCTTGTTATCTTAATATGAATAAAAAAACTTTTCTAATCAAAAAACATTAATACTTTATAATGTCAGAACCTTTTAGAACCAAAGGAATAACAGGCCTCGTTATATCCATATGTTTCAAGAATGTTGCTGAATATTCAAAGCTGTTTTAGTGTAAGGGTCTGGTGAATATTCAAAGCAGTTTTAGTGTAAGGGTCTTGCTGAACGATTAAGTTGAATATAGTACATAAAGCTTCCAGCAATTTTTAGCCCGTAAAAGTCCAAGTCTGTGCACTGCAAACCATTACTTTACCATGTACACTCTCAATGTACCAGCACGCTCACACACTAATTGCAGTTTTGTGAAAAATAGGATGGCAATTCAAATGGTCTAAACTCACTTCATTGTATGCACTGAATAAGAGTACACATAATGAAATCAATGAAATGGCTCCTCTGTCCAACCCAGCCTCCTCCTTAGGTCTTGGGCTAATTACTTTGAAGTTTGCAACCGTTCTACATTTCACTGGCAGCGAGACGTCTGGTTTGAAAACGTTTGGGTTACCTTGTTCCCTAAGACTTGCCACTTCCTCTCCAGTTCACCTCTTGGCACGTCACAACCTCGGGTGCTGTGCTCACCGGTCCAGGAGAGAGTCCTTAATCCTCAGCCACAGGGGAAGATGCACCTCCTCCCACAATTGGAGTGACCATATTAACAGCTGATTTTACAAGTTTACCCTGGTTAGCTACCATTTTAAAAGCCAATATGAACAGTATGAAATGTAATGCGTATTATTATTAAGACGTTTTTTCATGTGTGAACAGCACAAAGGAACCCTCTCGCCAATACACACGCACTCAACAAACCGTTCTATTTGACAGGAGGGGGTCTATCGGTAGCAAGATACAGAGCTGTACAAACACAATGAATCTGTGCCTTATAAGACACAATGCCGATAGTGAGTTAGGCTGGGAATTTGTCCATCGTTGCATCACTTTTGCCACTGGTCAGCTATGTGATTAGATACTCTGATTGTGTGCTCACTGCATTTAACCACATGGCACACCAAATACAGTTTTTAAAGAACGTGAATCCTTCGGTAATTCATTTCACAATCCGTAAAATTAAATCTACAGAATACACAAGAGGGGGAAATAAAACTGACAATTAGTCTCCAGGTTGTGCGTCACCTGGAGTTTTTATTGTTCTTGTAGAAGATGGAATGGTTGTTTTTGCAGCGTAGTTAGTCTATTTATTCTAACACGTCCTTAAGCAAAGTTTTTCCTGAACTGTTTGTTGTGCACTATTGCTATCTAGTGGTAGCAACAGACCTGGCAACAACAGGAGCAGTCTTTCATATCTTTCTCACCAGATTACTTAATGTCATTTTTTCCTTAATAATTCCATGCAAATGCTTAGTATCAATATACTCAAATTTGAAGAAATCGTTTTTCAATTGAACTTCTAAAGACAAATTACAATATAAAATCTCTGGATGCCATAATGCTAGTTGTCAATCTTTATTCCGCATAACAATATCACATATATTTTCCTATACCTTCTTTCTCTATACATTTATATTTCTTTCTCTCGCTCTCTCTTTATATATACAATTACATTTATGTCTGTTTTTATACTTTTATAAACAGATATAGTCCATATATATATAATATATATATATCAGATATATTCCATCTAAAACTTTTACCCACTCCATTATCCACCAATTTAAACATCAATCTCAAGTAGCATTTTCAATATTCACTGTCGTCCAAATCTGAACACGAACAAATTAAGTTGTTATTAACACAGCCCAGTCCATTGTAAAACATATGTAACATCTTTGAAACTGGACTTTTGGGTTAAAAAAACAAAAAACAGAACACACATCCACTTAACAATAACGTTGATCTCATTCCCCACAGCATTTCCCAATCCAAGTCATTCGATGGGTCTTAACTATTCTGGGCTAGGCTACCCACATCAGCTGTAAAAGGGTCTATTTACAATGACATGAGCCACAGTGACTGCTGAGGTAGACAAGCTCTGAAGCAGATGCATGCTCTAGTTGACACCTTTCAGCCCATTTAGGGAAATGGAAACCTGGAGAATCTTCCTGGGTTCACGGTGGTGCACGCTCATTTGATCTTTCACTTCAGTCCCATGTGACACACCAAACATGCATTCACAAACAAACAACAAACATTGGGAACATTTTGGAGGCAATTGCCACACATATAAAAATGGTGCTTTTACAACTTTACATTTAAGGCATGAGGTTTTCTAAAGCATCAAGGAAGATATATTTACTTTTTATTTCTCAAAAACACACTTCTCTTTACGTAAACCTTTTTTAATATAATATTCTTCTCTTTTAGGGATATATCTGTTTTGACGGCTGACGGTTGTGTCCTGTCAAGCCTGAGGCATCTGTACTGCATTGTGCGTTAGTTGGTTTAGTTAATAGAGCAAGGAAAGAACAACTGGCAGTTAGCTCTGTGTCAGCCAATTCCTTCACTTAGCTTAGCAGGTCTCCGAGTTAGCGCACCTGCCTTGACATTTATTATACAAAATATTCTGGGAATACAAATGCATTACCAATGCAAAAATTAAAATGTCATCAGGCATTTCTGAACTTACCCTCGTTCAACCATATAATTTCTATAACCAACACCCATATACCACATCGTCATATTTGCTCTCCATGTACTAAATTTGCAACTTGCCTCACATATATTGCAACCGAAGCCAAAAACCTGAGATTTATGTTCTCATTCCATTTATGTCACTCACATTGGGACGATCATCAGTAATATTGGCAGAGGAATATATAGTTTAGGAGCCCCATAAGGCTGCTGGATGAAACATTTGTTTTTTTGTAATCCGTTTCCGTAAGATTTGTACAAACCCGCAACAATATTTGCTATTCATAAATACTTTTGTCGGTGATCACTTGCATTATGATACCTTCAAAAACCATATCTGAAAAATAAAATGGGACACTAAAACGCTGGCCAGTGACTATTAGCTTGCATAGAAACATGTGCAAAGCATTAAGCAGTAGAGGCAAGGATGAGGAACTAGGAGAGGATTTAAGTAGAAACTGAGCATCCTCTTGGTAGATGAACTGTAACTTTTATGCTAAGCCCAGGCATGGGCTCACACCCATCAAAGAAAGAGATTATGGTTTCCCTTTCTAAAGACCAAACCTAACTGTACTTCAGGCTCAACGGTCAAAGGCCCAAGCTATTAGCAAACATGTTTCCAGTCCCCCCTCCCTAACAACCCTGTAGCCTACATACATTGATAGCAGTCATTCTAGGAGTTCTGATAACCAGTGATTTCTAAATCTTGAATAGTGCTTAAATATGGTTTATCACTTCTCCATGTCCTACAACTCAATTCTACTTTCACTGATCAAAAATAAAAACTTTAAAATTAAACTGGAAACATAACACACAACAGTTGACCCCATCTCAACAACGTTGACACAAAAGGCAATTGGCATCTGCACTTCTGAAATTGGCATCTCAATCCTCTTTGGGGCATGGCGGTAAGGACGCACACAAATGGATTGCAACCCCCAACCAAATCTGATCTGCCAAGCTTAAGGTGGCAAAAAGATCCTATACATAGAAAACATTACAGTTTGAAAACAAAGGACCACTCAAAGAAGAAATCCAAATCCCAATCCAGGTGAACTCCAGTTTTAGGCCAGCTGGGAGATGTGTTGGTCCGTCACAGGCCATTTCCTGCTTTGCTCTGCCCGTCCATCTTTTAATCCATAAACCCATCTCTTTTTCCATGATCCAGTTCACAGTTACAGTTCACAGTTAACCTGGACGACCGCTTCATTCCACCAGTGGCTTGACAGGGCAGTCCACCTCTGCCCCCCCTGTGTGTCTGCATAGGGCAGTGCCACTGTCTCTTCCTCTGCCAGCGATGCTCGAGGTGAACCTATCACCGGAACTCATAGATGGGCATACTGTGTTCTGGGACATGGGTAAGGTTGAGCGACTGGTACCTAAGTGGAACAAGTGACACAAACACACACAGGCACACACAGGCACGTACACGCACGCACGCGCACGCGCACGAACACGCACACACACACACAGAGCGCAGGCGTTACAAAATACATCTGTATGTTCATACTGTTTAATGAGCCTCCTACATTAAAAGTGCCGATCAGCATGAGATAGGATGTGATAGTAAACCATAATGACTCAATCTAGACTAGCAGTCCTCCCTACACATCGTGAACCCTGGCCCTTATTAAACTGAAAAGACATGGCCGAGCCAGAGGTTTGCATCAGTCATGCCCCCCCAGTTGCTAGCTACCATTCAGAGCTCCTGTGGTAGTAGTAGCCCTCAATGCTTGCTGTGGACTTCTGGAAGCAGATGTAGTAGAAGCCGGCAAACGAGGCTCCGCTGATGTCTTTAATGGTGTGGTCCGGCACCAGGAACTGCTCCTGACATGGCAGAAGTCACCAGAGGTCAGAGGGTTAAAGGTCTCGGCACTCACCGGGGGAGCGCGTACACTCCAGGTCAGTAGTCGGTGTTCCTCTTACCTTCCACCTCATGAAGACGTAGTCACTGTTCCCCAGCTCCGCGTAGTCAAAGTCGTCAGAGTTGAAGCACTTGGCGTATTTGTAGAAAGCCTGGAACTTGCCCTTAAAGGAGAGCAAAGCAAGCAACACGGAGAATACATAACCCTTTAGTCTTCCTTCTGTCCTTTAGGACGTTCTCTCAACATAGGAAGCTAACATACCCAGTGCTTCCTGTCCACATCCTCGTCCGCGTCCCACTTCCTGGTTAAGAAAGGCCTCTTTCCACTTATAATTTCGCCGGCAAAGAAGGTTGTGAGAGTGGGATACTCCTATGCAACACAACAGAGGGGGGCCATAGTGAGTGAGACGCTTTTTGCTTGAATACACACTCGACACGCGTCACACACAAACTTAATTGCCTTTTCTCCCACACAAAAGTTTGGCCTCGCTCGCAAACAAGAACAAAATTGACCGAACAGCAAAAAAAAGTGCACTGCAGTCGGCTGATGAATTATGCAACGGTGCACGAGATTACTGTGCAGCATCTTAATGATTCATTTTGCAGCTCTATCCCACAGTCTGAGTTTCTGTTAGTGCAACAGATACTCCAGGGAGAAATTGTGTGTGTGTGTGTGTGTGTGTGAACTGCATAGCTACAGCACTAGAGAGAGAGCATCAGCGAGAGAGTGTGAGAGAGTCATGCCATCTATAATAGAGTGGAGCGTGCCCTGATATGTAGTGTGTCAGTGAAAGAGAGTGCAGAGCAACCACATTCTGTACCACCACCCTCTGCATTGTGGCCTTTCTCCAAAAACACCAAAGAATAGACCGACAGGCGGAGAGTGGTGCGGGTCGCAGAACCCCGTTTTCCCAACTCACATTCTAGGGTTCACACACACAAGCACAACAAGGCACGCAACACACACAATACGTTTTGGTGAACTCTGCTATCTAATACAGTCAGAACTCGGTTGACACATGTCTGCATTCACTGTGCTCTTCAACCGAGTTATATTATGGCTAGTAGACCAACAGATTTGTTATTGCATCTGTTCCAAATAAGTCAGAACCTGTGTTAGTATTCTACGATTACAACCTCTTGAATGACGTTGAGGAACAGTGACAATATGAGAACAAAGTCTGTTATGTAGCCTCTGTAGATTAGACACAGAAACCCCATCCCTCACACACTTCTGGACCTTACCTCTGTGAGCCCTTTAATTTTCAGGTAGCCACATAGATAAGAGTCCTCCATAGTCACATGCTGCAATAACAAACGAGACATTTGAAGAAAAAAAAAATATATATATATATTGTCTATGAAGCCACATACAAACAAGAGGCAATTATAGAGCAACAGTAAAGCAATGTAATGACTATTGAACGGACATGACCATTAAAACACCATGCACGCTCGATACAAAAAACTGGTGCAGTAATCCAGATATCAGTATCATAATGTTTTCATAACTATTTTAAGGTTATTTAGGCCATATTTATTTGACCGATGGAGCAAAGTACCGATACTGTAAAAATAATTATTTCTAAATGCACGACTTCAAACTAAATCCACAATTAGACAGTCTGACACTAACTCTGGTGCAATCGATTTGGTTTGCTTTCTGAATTTAGCTCGGTGTGTCAACGTGCTTTGAAATTGTTAACCTATAATGGCCAACTAGCTAGCAAGCTAATGTTCGATAGTGTTGCTGTTGAATAAGCACTTTCACTCTGGAGAATCCTTCACACCTTATCTGGTAAACACATTTAAGAATATCCGCTAGATTGGCGTTTATGGTTACCTGCAAAACAACTTCCACGTCATACGAATTCCCTTTGCTCTTCTGGTATCCCCGAAATTGTGACCCGCTATAGAGCAGCGATGTAGCCACGCCGGGCTGGTAAGTGTTGATCGGGGCAGGAGGGACAAGAGAGGCCGATGTAGAAAGGGCCTCAGAGGTGCTGCTGCGGCACTCAGCGCGGACAGGCATGATCAGCGCGACGGTTGTGTCACCTACAGCAACAGTCATGGACCTGCTGAATGAGCAAACTAGCCTAGAGAGTGGGGTGACACTGATGTGTCACAGCTGTCAAGCTCGTCTTCCCTAGTTTCGTTTCAGATAAATGTAGCTTTAACTGGCGCTGGCTTCAGATGTGTATTCTGTACTGGCTGGTGAAGAACTGCAACGTCGCATCGCTGAAATTAAGTATTACTTAATTTGATTGGCTGAAAAAAGTTAACCAAAGTTCGTACGCGTACCTCATTTGTTAGAAAATTTGAAATGCATTTTGGGAGTTGTATTTAATTAATCTCTTTTTATGACGATCAGGCATTTGTTTATAAAAAAAGACGTCGGAATGTAATTTGCACTGTCAACCATCCACCCAATAACCTCAATCTCATAGTTGTATGTATAGTAGGCTATGTACATTTCAAATAAATATTGATGCGCACATGAGAAAATAAGGTACGAACAAAGTCAACTGTCACAATGACTATTTTATTTCAATGGACAGTAGATGGCAGAATTGATCTAGAAAGTAGCAAAAAATAAATTCTACTGTTTTAGACATGAGAACTCTATAAATACACCTTGATTGAATTTAATGTTGTCAGCACAATATTGTTTTACTTATAAAGTTGCTCTTTAGTGCATGAATGAGCTTTCAGCTTTTCTGTTGTCAGTGATGCTCTTGGTTTTGCATCTCCTCCAGCTGATCCCTTACATAGTCGATATAGTTGTGGATCTCAGAGATGCGCTTGCGGTTCCTCTTCACTTCCTCATTCTGGATCTGCACAAAAAGACAAACAAAGTTAGGGAAGACAATCCATACACAGACATACACACACGTACACCAGCAGTTACACATATACTCACACCCTCTAAACCTATTTTCCATCATTACCGATTTCATGAGAGCCCCCATCCAGATGTTGATCCGTGTCACTAGCTCGTCCTCGCGGTTGTCAATCTTTAGCAGGTGGGTATCGTGGGAGGCGCTTACTGCATTGATCACTGTATCCTTGTCTACAAACAGCTGCAGAAATGAGGCAAGCCTTTAAATAATAGGAAGGGATAACAATAGTGGCAAAGAGTTTGGGGACCGCTACTAAGGTCTGCATGGCTGTGTAGACTACTCCGCTTCCGCTACTTGTGTGGGTAGACTACTTTACTTACTTGAGTATGGTTGTGTAGAGGAACAACGAAAAGTTAAACCAAGACCCGAAAAGCTAAACCAGCACGTATAACGGACCTTCTCTGTTGAGTCACTGACCATTCTCACGTCATCTGGCATGTCTTCTTCCAGCTCATTTTTAGCCACCTTCTCCAGGGTGGCCACAGCAATCTCCAGCAACTTTTCATGGTGGTGGTTCTCTAAGTCTCGACCCTGGGCAAATGTGTTGGCGGGGTCAAGGACCTTGGACTTTGATTAACAATGTAGCTTTGGAATGTAAGAAATGTATGAGTACCCCAGGACATGTGTAAATGTACTACACTTTATACAATGTAAATGTATACATTTATTGTATATACAGCCTAGTGATTGAGTATGATTGTTACTATGCCACATACATTATACCCAAATTGATGTTACTGATTATAATTTGCAATTCTCAAAGTCAAAACTAAACAAAGGATATATTCCTTGGACAACTTCAATGAAGCTCGACACCATCTCTGAGATATTCCTCTCAAAATCTTTCATAATGTCCTGTAACACAGAAGTACAATGCATTTTTTGTAGAAGTTAACAATCCTATTATTAAACAGTCACTTTCCTATCTATTAGTGTATGTTCAGTGAGCAAAGACACACAACAATAAATATACTTTTCTTGTGCTTGTGTTTGGGACAGGAACACAATTTCAGTTAATACACTCCAGGGCCTTAAAATAAAATGCGTTCATGCAACACACACAAACACACACACACGGACCTCTAGCTGGTCTACGAGTTGCAGCTCTAGGGTCATGAGGGTGTCGCAGATCTGGTTGATCTCCTCGTTGCACTGGAGGAGCTGGGCCTCCAGCAGACGGAGGTCTGTGGTGAGGTGCATTTCGGACACTCTCTGGAGGCACACAGAGCACACGGCAGACGTTTGGACCATAGGCTGGAGGATTAGCACTGTACCTGAATGGAGGCTGACTCACCTTGAAGTGGAGCCCCTTCTATTCCTTGTTCACCTCACACTACTGCTAAAGCTAGTTTACCGCGGTTTTAACTCCGCCTGCTTGTTATTCAAATTTTTTTTTTAAAGAAATCCATTTCACCTTGCTCTGCATGTCTTTATCATGGGTCATGGCTCATTAATTATGAAACTCTTTCCTTTGACTTAATATAATGGCACATTAATGAGCCGAGCCCCAAAGGAGCGAGTGGAGGTCCAGGTGGCATTAAGCCGATTAGCTTTGGTATCTTACATGAATAGGATTAAGCTGCATCAAATATCTGTTGGCGTGAAACTATAATCTCCCTTTCAATTAGTGAGTTTGCCAAGCGTTATTAATTGGGACCATAATCAAACGCTTGTCACTTCACACACACAGATGCTACGAAATGAATGTGTAAAGAACAAGCTTCCATATTGATTTTACAGGATTTTCATACTGGATTTTCCCTATGGGATCTTATGCAGACTGGAAGTTGTGCCATGCACTTGAGTCTACAAATAATTCTCCAAATCGGAGAACTGAAATAATTCCACCAACTTATAGAAACCTCAATCAAACTCAACCTTTTTAAACGTGATCAATATTTATTGTATTATAAAGACATTTGATGTGGTGGGGTAGAAATTTTGATGGACTGAATGAAGCTTTAGACAAGGCTAGATAAGTTTGCATACCTTGAGTAACCGGTACAGCAGAGCTATAGAGCCCCACAGCTCACCTCTCCTGTGCTGCTCAAAGGTAAAGCCCCTCAGCTCACCTGTCTCCTGTCCTGCTCAAAGGTAAAGCCCCTCGGCTCACCTGTCGCCTGTGCTGCTCAAAGGTGGCGGCCACCTCCGCTGCGTTCTGCTGGTTGTTTGCCACGGCCTCCTTGACACACTCGTAGAAGGATTGAACCTCAGCCTCCCGTCGCTCATGCTGGGCCAGGCCTATCTCAAACACCTGCTTGCACAGCGCCACCAGCTGGGTCTTGTACGTAAGAACGGAGTCAAGAAACCTAAATGCTTGCGGTGCACAGCTGTATTCAGCACTGTACTCTTTGGCATGCTGTGAAAAACTGAACTAAATTGACTTTCTGTCATCTACAGCGTTTGATTTGAACTTGTCTCGAGAACGAGGGTGTTACATAATAACAAAACCAAAACCACTCGCCACCAAATACTGCAGGGTGTTAATATTAAACTAGCATTAGGAAATGTGGTAAGGATATGTGTCCAGCAATGAGCCCACTCCAGGAAGGTGGCCCAGTTTGTTGGCCTCTGGATCCTCTGCATACATGCTGTCAAAGAGAAAAGGCCCATTCAGGTGTTCCACAAAGGCATTCTGTTAGGGAGGACAGCAGAGCAGAACACAACCAACCACATACATAGACAAACACACACACAGACACAAATCCTTGCATTTATGTGTCATTCCTGCTTATTCTGAATATAAGTAATCTTGCAAAGAGCAATAAAAAAAAAAAAGCGTCCTCCAACGTTACCGCGTGCGACTTTAGCTCATCCTCTTGGATCCTGTTAGCTTCCAAGGCCTTCACCTTCTGGACCTCATGGTGTCTCATCTCCTCCACAAGATACTGGTATTTACCATAGGCTTCCTCTTTCTGCACATGGAACACACAGGGGGCTCAGTCGCTTTGGGAGTGGAGTAAATGTTAAGTAGGATCCAGTGTGGATCATGAAATGCATGCAGAGAGAAAATGGTCTACCTCATTACCATTTATAAATGTGCAAACAAGGCACGTCAGCGCATTACAGAACTTTTCTTCAGAGAAGTTCTAGGCAATTCTCTTGGGAAATATGTTCATAATTAGACTAACCGTTTTGTAGAGTCTTTTGTGTACATCAAATATTTGTATTACTATGGCAAGAGACTCTCTTTAAAATGGCCACAATTTAAACTTGCCAAGATGTTTGTACCCCTTGCAGTGGGTGGATTTAGTCTGGTAAAAAGTACAAAAACAAAACGGCTTACAGTCTGCTCATCCAATAACCTGAAGTCCAGGTAGGCTAAGTCTGAAAGGTAGGCAGCGATGAAGAACTTGTAGTTTTCCTCTTTGCAGATAGGATTTCCTGATAGGTTAAGGGTGCGCATGTTCTTGAACTTCCTCAGATAGATCAGCTGGAACACGCAAGATCAGGTTGTATTCACCTATAATCTGTGTATAACCTATACACTTGTAATAATAACACCAGGACATTACTATAAAAAGGCAAACAACAAACATTCATCTTACATTATCCAACTGGGTCAAGAAGTTGTTTCCCAGGGAGAGAACGTGTAGGTTTAGAAGGGCGTCCATGTTCTGGATGACAGAGATCCTATTGTTGAACAGGCTCAGGTCCTCCAGTAAAACTAATGAGTCTAGTCCTTCGATAATCTCTATGTTGTTAAACGACAGATCTAGCACACAGTGCAGAAATAGAGAGAAAGAGATTGCTAACCAAAAATCTTTAAAGGGTTAATAGACTGTTTAACACCTAAGCTAATTTAGCATTGCTAAGCTGCTTAATTTTCTGGCCTTTTCACTGAGTGCAAAAATTAGGATAATATCCCAACCCTTTAGATGCTGCCTAATGTTTCAGCCACTACGATTTTATTAATTATACGCAAAGCCTTCCATTTGTAGTAAAGTCAGGTCACTTTCATATCAAAGCAGCTTGTATTAAATTGAACACAAGACCAGTGAAATGTTGCATGTTTACTGTGGTTGTATTGGGACAAACATAGTTTTTTCTCCCTAAGATTTAAATCTTCAAATGTATTGGATTAGAAAAATAAAAACTTGTTTTTACTGTTGCGAGCAAATGTAGAGTTTGAGTGTAGAGTTTGCATAGAGATCAGGTTAACTGCTTTATTCAGTGAGTACGGCAGTGTATTTCAAACATAATTGTCTGCTCAGGTTCGTACAGCACTTTGGTCAACCTGAGTTGTTTTACAATTTGCTTTAGAAATAAATGTGACTTGACTTGACATACAAAATTTAGATGATGAGCAGGTTACAGTAACAATATTAGAGATTAAGTCAGTCTTACTCATCTGTAAGGAGAGTACTTTTTCAGGGAGGCCTCTTACCAAGCCATTTCAGATTTACGAGAAGCCCCAGTCCCTCAATTTTCTCAATTATATTATTGTCCAGCTGTAGCTTGGTCAGGTTGGTAAACTGCCATAAGTGGTCAATCTTTAGGATGTCTGTTGGAAAGGAGAAACACAAATCATAACAAGTGTACACATATAATTTGTTTGGGCAACAACTGGGTCTTGGACTCTATGCATAGCTCACTCCTGTAGTCCAGGCGCAGTCGAAAGACTTCAATAAACTGGATACCCTCCTCCTTGGCAATCCGCCCCGCAACCTGGTCTTTAGGGCCTTGCTCTTCTACTGCCTTCTGCAGCATCTCCTCGTCGACCACACTGGGCTCCAATGTGTCATATAATCTGCTCATCCTTCCAGTGGGTCTGTGGTTGGGGCCACTCTCTCTACTGTCTACTGGCTAAATAAGATAATGGCATGACGTTATGGCAAGCCCAGTGCCAATGTGTGGACGGTGTTGTATCAGTAATGATATTGCCAATAACGTCGTTAGTCAAAGATTACTTTTAAATCAGAGGTAGTTTAGTGCTAGTCTAAAAAATTTGTATTGGAAATCTGACTTAGTCAGGTTTTGATAAACAGTACCTTGGTTTTATGCCATTAAACTTAAAGGATATTAGGTAGTGGTGGTTTTCTAGTGAGCAAAAATAGCTACACAAATGATCACATAACGAAATCAGTAGCCTTAATATCAAGCTGCCTTGCAAGCGTTAAATTAGTTAACAGTTATTTAAGATTACAGTTACGTTAAATTCAAGATGTATTAATTACCTCTGGGTAAAAGTGACAACAAAAGTTTTAAAGATAATATAAAAGCTAGTAGCTAGCTATGAGTTTTAAGCCCATGGCACGCCTAATGAAAGAGTCTATATTGTTGCTAAGCAACTGCACCCGTTCGAGGTGCATTCAACAGCTCCAACAAGTTAAAACGTTTAAAACAGTTACACATAATTTGTTTCCGTTAAATTAAATCAATAATATTTCTCGCTATGCTTTTGACTGCCTTTTTGTCCACACTTTTAAAACATAGATAAAACAATATTGATTTGTCCTACAATTATGAATACGAATAGTCCACTGCTCATCTTTTTCATAAAATATTTGACTTAGCCGTAATTCCTATAATTATTTAATATCATATTATGGATTGCAATGAAAGCTTGCATTGAACGCTATGAAATCACACAGAAAATTAAGTTTCAGTTTTTACTATGTAAAAAAGATGCCACATTGTAATCAAATTAGAATTATAGAATAGTCCGTTTTTATAACAGAAGCAAGCTGAGCAAGTGAACACAGCCTGGGTTTTTGCTCAGGGTGATTGACGGCACTTACAGCCATCCATAGTAAACTCTCCATCCAATAGTTACTCTTTGGGCGGAACTTGATGATAATGCCCCTGAGCTCCTGTTTCTGTCAGTCCGTGCGGATTGTTTGTTGTCAAGATGGAGTTTCTGTTGGGCAATCCTTACAGCACTCCAGTCGGCCAGTGCATAGGTATGTTAGAAGTAAAATGTTATATAATTTGTCATTCAAAGCTTTCATATATTTTTTTGTATTTGTTTATAAGCGTCTAATGCAAACATAAAAGCATTTGAACTCGCGAGCTGGCAGGATCATCACCAGCGTAGCGCCTGGCTGTCAGTCCTGGCTTAGTGTGAGCAAGCAAGCTGAAGCTAGTAAATGTTAACCACTGGCAGTGACACTGATGCAGCAGTTAACCAGCTAATACTAGAAGCTAGCTAGCTAGGTAATTGTGTTGCGCACATATTTGGTTATCTATCTATCCTATTGTTACTGTGGGGACTAGCTTTCGAAAAATGTATTTACATGATATTCTGGGCTGGGGTGTCAGGTCAGTCCAACAACCTCATCTAGCATTAGCAGATGTTAATGTTAGCAATCTCGCTAGTAAGATAGCTGTGCAATATCATATCACCCGATACAAACCTGAGGCTTTTAAAAGTAAGACAAAGTAAAAATATTTGAAATATGAGTGAGGTGTGAATTCAAGTGAAAATGTGGACACGTATGAAGACTTTTACGCGCTAGCTATTACTATTTGCTTGAGATGTCCTCATTTGGACTCATGTCAGTCATGTCGAGAAAACTGGCATCTATGATTCATATCAGTAGTGCGAGTAGTAGCACCAAGGCTTTGCTGTTCACAGATAGGCCTCAGTGACGGAATGTTGGGAAATGCTCTACAAGGCCTATTTTGAACCAGTGGCTGATGACAGTTGGGCTTAAGAATGCCTAGTGACTTAACGGAGTCACTTAAATCACTGAAGTCTCTCCTCCCTGCTGTTTATCCAGCCTTTACCAGCAACGCTCTGTATTCTTGCTCTGTCAGAATTTATTTTCAAACATTATTTCCAGAATTTTGTAATTCTTTGATATTTTTTAAGCACGATTTGAACACATCATCTCTGAGGAGAGGATAGCTTTTTTAAATAAAATGTGAATCCCAGTGTTAGGCCATTACATCAAATGACATTGTATTAATTAAACCACAATGCAAGTCTGTTTCTGAGCACTGCTTGACAAGTCAGATAACGAACCTTTAGCCCTTAAAGCATTTTATTTCATTCACAGCTATAGCAGCTTTTAAACATCTCCATTTTGCTCACATTAAGTCACTTGATTAAAGTGTGGGTTTAATTTCCACAACAAGCAGGACTGGCTCCATGGACTATTCTCTTTGTGAACAGTTCCCTGGCATTGCTTTTTGAGATAAAACTAGGATATGTGGTTGTGATTGGGGAAGGTTAGGAAGTTTAGCAGTAGTGATTTGCAAGCAAACCTATATGATCTTGTCTAATTTTATGGCTGCTGATAGGAGTAAATTGCCTCTGTACAGTTCCCTTAAAGCAACACTGTATCACTGAATTATTTTTTGGTTTTGACTGTGCCCCACATTCGCCATGGCCCTCAACTGCAGCCGTTTTACCAAAGTGGCCAGTGTATCTGTTTATCAACAGCTTTCTAGGAGGAGGACACGTTGACTAGTCCTGAGTGTTAACTAGTACTTGCAGCGTGCGCAGTCTACAATGTGACATAGTCTGTGAGAGATAAGGGCTTTGTAATGACAAGTAGCTTGATTGGAGGACACTGCCAAGTGTAGGCTACTGCCTGTCCTAGGCTGACCTGGGCACAACTCACACAGGCCCCAACGAGAGAGGGAGAGCGAGAGAAAGAGCCTCATTGATTTTCTGGTCTTGCGTGCTTCTTATTCATATTTGCATCCCAATTTTTGGATGACACGTAGATGCACTGAGTGAATAGCCACAGGCCAGTAGCCACCCATCCCGGGGTGGAATTGAATGGAAACAGATGGCTTTCTGAGGAAGGCCGATTTTGTCTGATGGAGTCAGAGGGGCCTTTCTCCCAGCTTTGCCATGCCCCTTTGCCAACCTCAGCAGCTCTGTGCCAAGTAACCCAATATGGCTGCCAGACACCAGCCTGAGCAAAGGAGTCAATGTGGTCTTCTCAGGCCATGGACAGGCCGGTTGTGCAGCGTGTCTTCAATTGAATTTACACAGAAAGGTGGTCCCAGGCTGTATACTGGTGTGCTTTGTCTCTGGGGAAGGCATCCTGCATGGCACTGTGACGTGCAGCGTTATTGTCAGCTGTTAGCAGCCAGTGGTACCCAACACCGGAGCAGCGGGCCAGGATGGATATCAGGTTATCACAGGGGAAAGGAAAGAGAGAGTGGGAGACGAGCCTGTGAGCCGTGTCAGTATTGTGAAGCACTCGATTGTTTTTTTCTTTCTCATTACCTGAGTAGCTGGCTGTGGGGTAGACATGGTGACGGAGAAAGAAAGGAGGCTTTGTTGTGTGTGTGTGTGTGTGTGTGTGTGTGTGTGTGTGTGTGTGTGTGTGTGTGTGTGTGTGTTTTAGTATAGATCCACTTCTCTGCCCTAATCAGCATTCCCTCAGAAAAGTGCTTTACAGAAGCTCTGAATGCCCAACAGTTCGTTTGTCTTCTGCCTTTCCTGCAGAGAGTAAGAAGGGGACATGTTTGTCAAATGACCCAGAGGAAAGCTTCAGTCTGCCAGCCTATTAGTGGAATAGGGTTTGTAGTAGGCCTGTAGATCTTCACTAAGTCAGTTTTAAGTCATAGTCAATGGGCAGACGACGAATGGCTGTCTGAAAGCAAAGCATGATGGCATGGAGGGATTGCAACAGCTTACTTACTGTAGGCTTTATAATGAGCCCATTTCGGACATAGAAGTGGGCTTGGGCCTGGGAAGGCTTCGTTCATGGTTTGGAGGGATGACGTGGCGTGTCGTCCTTTTCTGGGAAAGTCTTTCTGAAATGCCTCGTTCAACAAGCTGCAGTGGGTGGCCGTGCAATCCATTGGGCTTAGTCAGGCAAAATAAATGGCCTTTTGGCATTGGTAGTATGGGAGAAAGAAAGAATGACAGAAAGAAAGAAAGAAAGAAAGAAAGCACTGTGGAGAATTAGAGAGAGAAGGGAGTGGAGTGAAGAACAGCTGGAGAATAAAAAACTGTGTGAGAGAGAGAGAGAAAAGTGATTGACTTATCTGGTGCTGTAGGCAGTGGATGGCACAGCCTGTCTCCCTGCCCAATGCTACCATGTGACTGGCTGAACTGGCCTGCTGTTTCCAGCCAGCTCCTGAGCCGGTATGTGTGACCATGAGCTCTCTGTCTCTGCTCTCTCGATAGTATCCTCAGTCAGTTTTAAAAGTCTTTATTTAAGTCCAGATTTCACTCCCTCTCGTTTATTCTCTTTTCTACATGGGCCTGGATCCTTCTTGTCCCTCCACAGTGGTTTTCAATCCACTTGAGGAGATTACTGGGGACATCTTTGTGGGAGAAGCCTGTTAAATTGGCTAGCCTAATGACCGCGAGCAAGCTGACATGACTAACCCAGAAAGATGTTGTTTACATGGACTTAATTTAGCTACCAGTTCATTCTGGTCGGGTAAGGCTCGAATCTAGGAACTTATTGGATTATGTTTGTTCCACCCAGACACAGGGCGGGCAGCGGGTCGACTTCATTGGGTTGGGGGAGGCTGGACGCCCGCCCCTCCTTTGCACTTCCACCGGTGTCAGCCAGCTTCTGAACTGCCAACATCATAGGTCCCTGTGTTTACGATCGTGACAAAATAGAGTTCACAGACAAAGATAAATAAACAGAAGAAACTCAAGGCTGCAAAGTTTGCACGTTGGTGAAACTTTTAAACGCAATGCTGTAGCCTTCCTCAGAGTCTCATAATGTCAATGCAGAGTCTCTTCTTTGGGACAGATAGGGTTGGGCCTAACACAAACCTAGTCTTAAAATCATGGATTTAAAGAATATAATGCATGTTCAAACCGGCTTGCAGTTGCTTGTACATAAGTAGGTGTGTGTGGTGTGACATGTTGCGTAGGGAGGAGAAAGCTACAACATGACGGAGACAGAGAGGCTCTCTGAGAAACCCTGCTGTTAGTGACAATCTTGGGGAGAACTAAACATTCAAAAGTGTGGTTACACTTCACTGGTTGCATTCAAGGGTGGAAACACAAGAAATCTGTCGTACAATCTAGCGAAAGTGCATCACAGGGAAATGGTGGAGAAATGCAGTTTGCATAGCTCATAGTTCATCTCTTGTCGTTGCCTCATCTTCGTTAGGTATGTTATGCTAGCAAACTAGAGCCCACACAGGGAGTTAACTAAATTATACAAACATGGGTTAATGATTAAAGGTAGGCCTAAGTAACCATTACCCAGCTGATTGTGACCGATAACTGATGCATTCAAAAATTAAATCTGACCTGGTCAGAGCATCATCAAATAATAGTTTTTTTCGTTTGTTGCTCCGTGTTATTTATTCAGCTTGACTTGGCTGAACGATACACAGACAGCCATGGGATAGGATGATTCAGGCTCATTCGAAGACTAATGCAGAGCCATGGCAGCTTTGGCCACATCCCCGCTGCTTTTTTCTGCAGTGGGCAGTACATTGTGTCCTGGTCGTAGCAACGCTGCTGAATGGCTGGATGGAGCGTGAAGGTTAAACCAGCCCTGTGCAGCTGGCTCCTGCTTTTTTATCTGAAGCGGGCCGGCCTTTCACACCCTCCGACTTGGGTGACTAAATTCTAGAAGTCTCAACGACCATGACATGCTGTTACCTACAAGCACACTTGCTTCCTCCACAGCCGATATTCACATGCGGTTTGCGGGGCTAAAACTTGACGAGGGGGTGAAAGGTGGGATCAGATGCAGTGGTTTTGCTCACAGCGGTGTCAATGTGCCACCTTTGTTTTGAGCCCTCTGCTCCTTTCCGGGGATATGAGCGTAGGATGGAGAAATGGGGTGGAGTGGCTTTGCTTGTCTCATCTTCCTCCTCCCTGCCGCTGTGTAACAGATTAAAGGCTATTCTTGGGGACAGGTGGCTCACCCCGCCTCCAGCGGAATTATGGGTGGCATAAGGCCATGGTCAGAGTTAAAAAATAACCATTGATGTTCTCCTTGAGGATAAGCACTAGGCCTTGCCCTTTCAAACTCTGTTTATCTCAGAAAGAAGTGCAAATTTTGTATCCCCTGCAAATGCTAAAATGTTTAGCATTTAAACTAAATGAAGAAAGTAAAAAAAATTTGGTAGGTTAGCTGAGCTATGTAAAGTTTGTAAACAATTGGTGCCATTTTTTTTTTTACCAAAGGTGAATAATCCACACCATCCCCTTAAATCTGACTGCAGAGGCAAAGTAACTGTCATCCTCACTTTAGAGATGATAACATCTACAACATGGGAGTGGTGAGAATTGACCGCAAGGACTGTGGTCGTTTGAGTTTTGGACTGTTTTCCAATGCTGTTTGTACATCAGCTGGCTAAGATACTGGCCCCATTGCCCAGTCCTGCTGTATGGTGACTTGTGTGAACATCATGAGACCTCCTGAGGCAAAATCATTGGTCTGATGAACTAATAAATAATTAATACTCTAATTACTAATAAAGCGTATTAGAGTGTTTCTCTTTAGCTCTAGAGACCCCATTGAAGAGATACAGAAACTGCTATGGTGTGATGGAGGCACACTTTGGTTTGCTTGCATAACAGTTATGCTGACGTAAGGCATTGTTGGGCTGCTTTAGTTAGTGTGGTTTGATGTGCTAGGGCGAGGCCACTGTCCATCTAAGAGAGGAGAGAATGGCCACTGTACTGACTCAGAATCAGCCCACCTGAATTCTCTTTGAGCAACGTTTGTTACCCTGCTGGATGAATGCATTATTATCCTTTTATTTAAGGATGTGTGCTCTGTTATGTTATTAGGTCAGCATCTGTTCCTATGGGGGAGTGAAAACATTGCTGAAACAAGGTCCACTGGTGATGAATTATGGTCCACACTAAAATGTCAATGTTGATTGTTGCTATCTGTGTAAAGCAGGAAGATTCAAGATTAACATTTATTGGCCCACAAAGTGGAAAATTTGCCTTGGCCTTTCATCCTGGTAGTCTTTCTCTTTTGTTGTGTGGAGCTACCTGGCTGACCTTCTCTTGTCTCGTCCCCCACAGAGAGGGCCACAGATGGGGGCCTGCAGGGTGAGGACTGGGCCCTCAACATGGAGATCTGTGACATCATCAACGAGACAGAGGAAGGGTGAGTGTGGTTACCCTGCTGTCTGTCTGTCTGGCTCGCTGGCTGTCTGGCTCTGAATTGGCTAAGTGACTGCTAAATGACTGACTGAATAACTGACTTGCCTTCTCAATGACTAGCTAAAATACTGTCTTTCTAGTTAAAGGACTGTCTGACTAGTTAAAAGACTTGCTGACTATCCGAATAACTGTTGACTAGCTAGAAGACAGAGATAAATTACTTGCTGACCTGCTGACTAGCCAAATGACTGACTAGCTAAATGACCTCCTGCCTAGATAAATGACTGTCTGACTAGTTAAATGACTGTCTGACTAGCTACATGACCTGCTGACTAGTTAAATGACTGACTAGTTAAATGACTGGCTGACTATAGCTAAATGACTGGCTGACTAGCTAAATGACTGGCTGACTAGTTAAATGACTGGCTGACTAGCTAGACTTGCTGACTAGCTAAATGACTTGCTGACTAGCTAAAAGACTGTCTGACTAGTTAAAAGACTGTCTGACTAGCTAAATGACTTGCTGACTAGCTAAAGGACTTGCTGACTAGCTAAATGACTGGCTGACTAGCTAAAGGACTGGCTGACTAGTTAAAAGACTGGCTGACAAGGTAAAGGACTGGCTGACTAGATAAATTACTGTCTGACTAGCTGCATGACTTGCTGACTAGATAAATTACGGTATGACTAGTTAAATGACTGTCTGACTAGCTAAATGGCTGGCTGACTAGCTAAATGGCTGGCTGACTATGGCTTGCTGACTAGCTAAATGACTTGCTGACCAGCCAAAGGACTATCTGACTGATAGACTCACTTTTTTCTTCATGAGCTCTAGAGGACGCACAGAAATGCACTCAAAGTGCAACTAGTTGTCTTGCGACTTGTCCATCCAAAAGAGCAGTTGTCAACAGTTGGTTGTTGTTGCTGAGGGGATGATGGTGAGCAGCAGGAACGAATGTCCAGCACTAGAGAGACTTTTATCATTTCTGTTGCCCCAGTGACTGGACTGCTTTCTCTAGGCTTTAAGTGTATGTTCCTCTTGAATTCCTCATGCGCTCATGCTCTTAAGACTTTGGCACTTAGTATGGGCTCCTCTCCAACCACACACACACACACACACACACACACACACAAACAAACTTGATGTAAGCTCCACCTCACAGAACACTAGCGTGTCTTGTCCAGCAAGAGCCACTGTTGTGTTGAAAGTTGTGGGAGAAAACAGGAATTTGAAAAATGTCCTCTCTCCTTATACAGGCCTGTTGCCTTCATTCGAATCTCTCCTTCTTTCCTCGTTTGCTTTAGCCCAAAACGGACCACTTTCCCAATTGCAGGAACATCTGAGGGGAAATGGGGTTTGACGACAGGCGCAAGCCATGTGAAATGAGTAGCTGACGGAGTTGTTTCCTGCGCGGCAGCCTGTTGCGGTGGCGCTGTAAAAGGGACTGCACTCCCTAGCGAGTGGAGACACTCCTGTCACTGATGAGGGCGCACAAGGACTGTCAGTGGAGAACAGAGCACCTGGACACAGGCTTATTTACTGCCCACGTAGCCAGCCACTCCTGTCACACACTGTGATATATCCTCTCTCTCTCTCTCTCTCTCTCTCTCTCTCCATGGTCTTCCACTCCTAACATTCTCTAGGCTCTCTCCTTAGTTCCTAAAAGAGTTGATAAAGGAGCCCATGAAAGCTCTTTGCCTGTTGTCTAGGAGACCCAAGAGGAGGGGCTGGAAAAGGAGGAGGAGGAGAGTCAAGCTGAACTCTTTGACGTGATGCGCTTTGATCTTGCCTTCCTTTTGGAGGGGGGTGGGGTGGCTGACTGGCAGACAGATGTGTAGAAATGAAGACAGACGAGACAGCCAGACCCACAAAAAAGACAAGACAAGACTGGACATATGGACAGACAGACAGTGTGGTTCCATTGCAAGTGCTGTACCAGGCTCAAGCCCCACACACACACACACACACACACAAACACACACAGGATGAAAATGTGTTGTTGCTGTGCTCCCCCTCCAGGCCCAAAGACGCCATGCGAGCTCTGAAGAAGAGGCTGAGTGGCAACAAGAACTACAGAGAAGTCATGCTGGGACTGACGGTAAGACTACGATGACCATCACACAGCCTGATTCATGTACGCAAACACACTGTGGATTCTCTGAGGGGACCTAGCACAACACATTAACCCAAAAAGCACTGCGCTATTTCGACAAAAAAAAGGGCTGGCAAAATAGAAAATGGATGTCTGCCCATGCCGAGTAACAGTGTGGGTCGACGGCGGTTGCTCCAGGCTGTCGCCGCTCGTCAGACAGAAGTTCCTAAAGCCGCCACCACGTGTTGGGGAAATCGAAGGGTTGTGGGTACGGGGGACGGGCTCCGTCAAAGACGCAGGTTGTCTGCTCGGCGTTCTCCTCCCTCCTCCCTCCCTCTCTCCCTCCTCCAGTCGTCTTCAGGGGGCTTGTCTGTCTGTTTCTCCACGCCTCGTCTCTGTTTCTATTCGGTTTACCCTGAGCTCTTGGGAGCCGCGTTCACCCCCCCCCCCACCTCCAGCTCTTTGATTTCTCCGCTAGTTAAAAGCTCCTGGAGTCAGTGTCAGATGAAAGCGTGTGGCGGCAGGATGTTTTCTGAGCAT
>JAVQIZ010223968.1:0-34377 GCA_036023535.2 Galaxias brevipinnis | reverse complement strand
GTGTATAAGGTGATAATAATAGGCACAGTAGGTCCTTACAAAGGAATCCTTCTCTGGTAGACCATACTAATAAAATAAGACAAAAATAAGATTTTCTTTCTTTTGGCCAGGTTTTATTTCATTAAAAGGAAGGCAAGAAGAGAGACATTTTATCATTAAATTCCTGTGTAAAGGTTTTTGTGCTGCAAATAATAAACCGGAGATAGGGCTCACCTATGCTTCTGTTGAGCTGTTCCAACAACGCCATGTTTGATGAGCAGAACTCGGGGGTCATGTACACAACTCTGAATTTCCCCCTGAAGAAAGAGAGGAAGAGGAGGGTTAGCAGCATTCTGGGGACTGTAACATACTGTTACAGCTAAGATGTAAGTTGTGCTTCCTGTGTTCTACTTCTTAATCTAAACTTGGTCCCATACTTGCCAACCTTGAAACCTAAAAAATCGGGAGGATTTCTCTATAAAAAAAATCGTTTTGATAGAGAACTATGCCAACGAGTCTCCCGGGAAAATCAGGAGGGTTGGCAACTATGCTTGGTTCTCAACTTGCTGGATTTTATGACCAAAAACACAATCTTTTTCTGAGCAGTAACCGTAAAATTGATATTGAAATACTGCACAGCACATTTCTTTGCCTCACAAATTATAAATAAATTTTTTAAATAAAATAAAATAAAAATAAATGTTTTTACGTCAGAGGATTTTACAAAATTGTATATATTCTTTAAAAAGGACTTACTGCTTCAAGTCAGCATGCACATTTTTGGTCTGGGCTGACCCGAGAAAACAAGCTGGAATGTTGGACATTCTGAAAAGACATTCTAAAATGTTACTCCTGGCATTAGATATCTGTTAGGCAACATCTAATCCAGGATGACATTTTCATGTACAATCTTACATTCCAACAATGATTCCAACAATCTGTCACTGACACAATATCGGTACATGGGCCAACAGATTTATAGAGACATTTTAAATAAAGCACAAAACATTGGCTTCTCCACTGGCCCCCGTCATGTGTGAATGTCCCAGTGTCAACTGCACTGCAATATCCTATCCAGTCAAATCTTACTTCTAGGCTATATACACATGAAGTAACCTCCACCAACGTTACATACACTATGCTCACCAGGTGGCATCCCCAGTGAGAGAGCGTACTTTGAATTCTAACTGAAACCATCAAGAAAATTAAATTAACAGATGACTACTCATTGATTGAAAGGTGTTTATGGCTGGATGTGTATTTCTCTGGTGTCTATGGCTGGATGAGTATTTCTCTGGTGTTTACGGCTGGATGTGTATTTCTCTGGTGTCTATGGCTGGATGTGAATTTATCTGGTGTCTATGGCTGGATGTGTACTTCTCTGGTGTCTATGGCTGGATGAGTATTTATCTGGTGTCTATGGCTGGAAGTGAATTTCTCTGGTGTCTATGGCTGGATGTGTGTCTATCTGGTGTCTATGGCTGGATGTGTGTCTCTCTAGTGTCTGGACGTGGGTGAGCCTGGTGTTTCCTGGGGTGGTGTGTGTTGACAGACACTCACTGGAGCTGGAACACCTGGTCCTCCATGAGGGCTATGAGCGGAGAGATGACCAGGCTGATGCCGCCGCTGTAAACCGGGGGGAACTGGAAACACAAACTCTTACCATAGCCTTTCACACAGAAGGAGAGAGGGGGAGGTTACTAGTTAAGATTACAGAGGGCTCTGTTTATCACTCAAATGTTGTTGACATTTATATAGATTCGTACTTCGCTGAAAACCTACAAAGTGAGAACACTCAACATACTATTTGCACACAAAGAGAAATAAAAGTCTTTACACCTTTTAAAAAAATGTTCAAGGATCAAACGTTAAGTTACACTAAATCCAATGGCATAACTTTACAGCAGAATAATTGCGGTACTTAAAGCAACCAGCAGGTGGTGCTAGATAAAAGATATAAATGATTTCATTCACCACTGCTATTGCGAGAAATCTGCTTGAGATTAAAATTACCACTGAAAGAGGATATAAAACCGAGACATTTTCTTTCACACACAGCGGCATATTCATCTAATATCAACAGACGAGATGAATAAATGTGTGCTCTAGGGTTCACCAGCTAGCTATTGCCCGGTCGACTTCTAGTCAAATGACAATTAACTTAAAATGGAGCAGAGAAGGGAAAAGGGGAAAGGGGGGGGTGACCAAGAGGACTTACCCGTTGCCATGACAACTAGATTATCTCGTCTCTCCACAAGCACCGAGTGAATCACTTTCCATTGTACACTGAAACAGAGCGATGTCTCTTCATGAAAAAAAAAATCTTTGGGGACAAACATTTGCAACATGTGTGTGTATATGATATCATGGAATCAAGATCAACAGCTGTTACTGTTGCTCTAATGTTGGTATATATATATATATATATATATATATATATATATATATATATATAACTTAAGCACTGCCTTATCGGGAACATAATATGATAGTGAGAAAGAGCAGAGAGTTTCACTTACGGCTTGAAACAACTGTGACCAAAATACATTTTCAGGCACTTGATTTGTTCGGGTTTTGGCCCGGGGAGAGAGCTGTCTACAAATGTGGAGGAAAGGAAAGAGAAACAAAGTGAGCTTAATGATGGAGCGAGATGGTAAAAATAAAACGACATTCACATCTGTCTCCGTTGATTTGACAGCAGAGGGTTAATCCTCAACGGCTATTCTACAAAACCTTGCAGATGGCAAAACGCCAGCCAAGCACTTACAGTGAACTGAATTGAGGCAGGAAGACAACACAGACTGGATACTGTTTAGGTCATCTTTCTCCAATTCATGCCTATACTTCATATCTATTCATCCATCCATGCATCAATATCTGTTCATATATCGCTCTATCCATAGATCCACCTATATCTACCCATCTATTCTAACCCCCATATATCTATATATAATCTATCTCTCTCTATATATAACATTATATACTACATAAATATATAATATTTAAATGTATAATGTTATGAATTGCAGACAAAAACAAATATATGCTTCTATTGTACAATATTTCTTTGCAATCTTTTTAAATTTACATTATCTCTGTTGCAAATGACCGTCCCTGTCATTACCGTTCCCCTACTTCCTGAAACTCATGTCAGCTAACCACTCATTCAATGCTGATCCTGTTTCAACCACAGAACTACAGTAGCAAAGAGGGGACATAAAGGTTAGATCAACCGCTGCTCAGAACGTGCATACCTGCTCAACAGAATAGCAAGACATGCAAGCAGGTTGTGGGTTTTCACAGCAGTCACCTTAGCTGTCGCCAAGGTTACGCTATCATGGTACCCACAGGCAACGCCTGTTCAAAGAACGTATTAACCAAACAGTGAGTTTACCAAACTCCTCTTCCTCATCCTCTTCTTCCACTTCTTCTTCTTCTTCTGTCTTTTCATCGCCCAGTCCCTTCTTCTTCTCTTCATCACGTCTCAACTTCTCCACTTCGTCCACACACTGTAGGCAAACGTGGACATGCAGGAAACCACGGTTACCACATGTCAAAGAGGCCTACATACTAGCATCATGAGACAGGAAATGACATCGGCCACCACTTCTTTTTCTATTGACCTGTCAACCTATTTACTAAAATATCCACCAACGGCGCTAAGAATTTCAATCTATATGACTAATAAAACGTGTATATTTATTTATTTAGAAAAATCACTAATCTAAACTGCACATTTTCACACTGTACACTTAGCACAGGTCTAGTAAAGCAAATATATAAATATTTTTCACATTTTCTCACATTTGTAAAGATGTCTAACAGATATGACACCATACACAGTGTTTCAGGGTAGCCCAACTGTATTGAAACTGCTTCTTTATCCTTTCTAAAAGTGTCTAAATGAGTCTCAGAGAAGCCTTTGATGTAGCTGACTGTTAGTCAGTAATGATTGCACTAGATCTCTGAGATCCTTCAAACAGCCTCCCGCAAGCTGTGCCCTTCAAGCTGTTTGTTTTGGAATACATTAGCACATACATATAGAATGTTCATTCTACCTTGAAGTACATATTAGTGCTTGTAACGAGGGTCAAGGAAAGATTCAAAGGCCACTTTTGCTCGACAAACAGTGCGCTCACAAGCGGAGTGAAGTGTTGTGAAAGGCATGTCAGCTATGCTAGTTTCAGGAAGCTTCCACGGTGCGTTCATGCAAGTCACTTTGAAACTGATTTGCATCATGATTGATGTTTCTATTCGAATTTTGAAGAAACACACACACACACACACACACACACACACACACACACACACACACACACACATACACATACACACACACACACACACGTATGTTCAACTACCAGTTAAGACTGGTTCAGGTCTAAACAGACTTCTACAACCCAAACACTTATCACAAAATACATTATGCTGCATGTTACAAAAACCCCATTACCCATTTAAGTCCACAGGAATTTGTGACAGTAATCTCTGACAGCGCAGCGTCATCCTCCTCACCCCTTAAACCTCCGCTCTTGCTAAACCGCCACCTCGCTAAGTCCCTGCCTCTAGTCCCTATGTGCTTGCCTGTGTCACCATGGCTCATCAAAAGGGAAGTGGGCATGACTGACGGGAAGGATTAATAGCACAGGTAGGGACCGTGTACGGTATCAGGAGTCGTCAATCACGATGGCATCTGCAGTGACAGCTGTAGCTACAGCAGGGGCGCCCTGAGGGGGATTGAAAACACCTACCTGCCTGGTGACGACATGCGCTTCAGACCCTGTATCACGCCGCGGGGTTTCAAAAGCACATTCTGTAACTGTGAATTGCCAACATCCTGTCCTCGCGCTGTCGAGTTTTCTCATCCACTTACTGCAGTCTGGGGCGAAAAACCTTACAAAGACTATTTATAGTTATGATGAAAATATTTCGACACGGTTCACCTGCAGCATCTCACTCTCCAGCTCCTCGTCACTCTCCACCTTGTAGGACAGGTCGGCTGCAGACATAGCCAGCCCTCTTTTCTCCTGCAGCACAGAAACAACAAAAGAGTAGAATTATTGATGAGAATGGTATTCAAAGCAGAATGGGAAGTGGCTGCAGAACAATAGATGGAACTCCATGCTATTCCAAGACCGGTGCCGGGGGTTTTAAATTGCAAATCGGACGATACACAAATATCCATAGAGCATTATAACCAATGATCAAATGTGGTCTTTCAAAAAGCACCAAATCAATCATTCAGTCCAGGTTTAATCTCATGGAACTATATAGCCAATTCAAAACAAGTAATGAAAACAGAATGACTGCCAGATGTGTACGTGTATAGCCAAACATTTGCACTGGACCTGGAACTCCAGCATGGATTGCTCTTCCAGGTCTTCCTGCAGTGCCTGCCTCTCCAGCATCTGCAGCTCATACTCTGAGATATCCAGAGACATGATGAACTCCCTCTGGTAGTCGGGGGCTTCTCCTAAGGCCATCCTATCGTCCACTGGCTCTGGGGCTTTAAACAGGTCCACGCCGGAGCTATCCAGGTCTGGATCGAACTCCTGGTTCAGGATGTGTGTCGTGTTTATGCTGAGAGAGATTTTTGCATAAAGAAAATAGGGACAAAAAAAGAAAGGTATGCTCTTATCAGGTAAAGAAAAAGTAAATCACAGAAAAGAGATACTGTGAGAGAAAATGGTTCATTAATCATACCATTGATCATTGAAACATGATGGTCATACCTTGTGTTCTGATGACTAACACAAGTCTTTGTTAATGGGTCACCAGATGACGGTGCCTTGACTGACGTAGACGGCGTTACCCTGCTCTTCGTCAGCAAGTCTTCCAGTGAGCTCAGCCTAGCTGACATTTCTTCTACAAGTTCTGCAGCGCTGCACGTTACAGAGTTTGGGGGGGGGAATCAAACAACTTTCCTTCAATAGAATAACATTTCCAAGACCTGATGTTACAGATTTATCATTCCAATGTTGGTACTGGAAAGTAATGCGTGTAACTTTGTATGTCACTATATGTAATAATCAGCTATCACACACCCACTTACCTTTTAATGTCATCAAGGTCTTCAGGTAGGCTGCCAGCTAGTTCCTCCATTGCACTTGCTGTTTGTAACAGCTTCTCTTTTAGGACTGACGTAGAATGAATTCGTGCTTCAAAGGAATGCAAACACACAGATTTACAATCAAGATAAAAGACAATCTAAGATTCTTGTCTTTTTGAAAATCAACATCCAGCAAGGTACTTACCAAGATCCATACTCTCCAGTTTGTTATGAATAATCAGACCGGCCTAAACAGCAGAACAGACAAAAATAATAACAAAAATAATGCAATCTTATCTAAAGGAATACCAGCAAAAGCAACGATGCATTTGCCCAATGATTGACACGTAGTCTGTCAACTGTTTAAAGGACACCAACCCACTCACATAAGCATCCGCCGCGGCGTATCTCCTCTGGTCCTCTGAGAGATGGAAGTCGTCCCATTTGCTGCAGCGGACGTCTTTCTGTTTGGAGAGCCTCTTGGTGAACAGGTGCTTCACTAGACCGTTCAGACTCCACTTCTCCACGCATCTGAGCTGAAACATTACATAACTTTGTTGGATATAGGTCTTAAAAGGATATTAGTATACATACTACACTAAACTTTGTTGGATATAGTACTTATAAGGCTATTAGTACTACACTAAACTTTGTTGGATATAGTACTTGTAAGGCTATTAGTACTACACTAAACTTTGTTGGATATGGTACTTATAAGGCTATTAGTATACATGCTACACTGTTTGGGACAAAGACACTACTGCATAGTATCTTTAGGCAAATAACTGAACCCCACCAACTTGTCGGGCACCATTACACAACTGTACATTGTTTTGAGTAAAAAGAACAGTTGAAAGCACAGAGGATTTGGGATAGGTGATCAGAAATGGTAAAATGAGGCCAGGATATATGTGATACAGGGTAACCCTTTTTGTTTATAATTTCACAATACAAAAACATACTCTCTCGTTAGCCAGATCTCCAAGCTCCACAAAGCTCTTTAGTTTGATGTCAAAGTCAGACAGCAATTTCCACATGTCTCCTTCAATTCCCACTCCAACTTTTTTGATGCTCTCATCCTCCAGGAACCTCTTCAAGCCACAGGGAAATCCTGCAGTACAAACAACGCAATACACGACAGAGAAAAGCAGAAAGTCTATTTGAAGATCCATTACAAACAATAGCCTTTTCGGGTCAATTATTTTCACAATCTAGCAATATTTACAAATTGCCAGACATAATGTCAACTATAAACTTAACTAAACCGAACCGAACTTTAAATCGATTTCAAAAGAAATGACGGGGATGATGATGACGATTTTATATGGACGCATAAAAATTGAATGGCCTAACTACGAGCCTTATTTCAAACGGAATACTACATGATGATATCTGCTTGATTCGTTTTCGTTTCGTTTTTTTTCTTTACCGGACATAGAGGAAAGGTGAAAGAGGAAGCATTTGTCCTCAGAGGCACATAGCTGGACCAGGGCCACTTTCTTCTTCTTGCCCTTCACAAAGCAGGGTGGCCATTCAATGTCAAAGCCTACGGCATCGCCAGGCGACAGCCCAGACCTGGAAAAAAACACACACACAGAGGAGTAGAATAGATTGCTATTTGGAAGAAAACAAAATAACTACGAGTCTATGTGTCTATCTCTGTTTTACACGTCAGACCACTTCCTCAACATATTTAATTTTCAATAGGTGATACATAGAAGTTGTTATTCATATCAAATGTTATTAATTTAGTATGTATCCAAATGACATGGCAGACATGACAAATATTACTATAAAGTTTGACCCGCCTTCAATATGATAAAGAAATGACAGATAATATGCAGTAATAACAGTTCTGTGGTTTTAGTCTTACCTTAGATCCTCTGACAGAAAGGAACAATCGTTTTTCTCATGGCTGTATATGACGGTGCCAGTAAACTCTAGATAGGGGAGATTGTCCTCAATGATGTTTTTCTTATAGTTCTCTGACTCATGCTGTAAAGGTGAAGAATAACCTTTAGCAATTAGTGCTGAGTGTTTGTGAGGAAAACGAACAAATAGAAGGTCTTCTGAAATCATGCTGGTATTTTTTTTCAAATCTTGGGTAGCAGCAAGCAGCATGTTGCTGTGAGCTATTTTCATCTATATCATTGGATTCATTTACATAATATGGTAAAAAAAAGAATAATATTCAACATAAAAGTTCCCCTTTCTGCGTTATGCAAATACATAGTCAGTCACTACAATCCATCATAATGTCCATTTTGCTCAGGAGATGTAAATTCTTTTTGAGCTCAGAAAGCCTATGCAAATAAAGTGACATGTGAGAAGAATGAGCTCTTTGATGGCATCATCATCTTTAATTAGCTAACAATAAATTGTAGATTATAGATTATGGAATGCACCTAATTTACATTGTGCTGTACTCTAAACTCGAGGTATATCATTGTAATACCACAAAACCTGCCTATGGTTTTACACTGCGGTGGCGATGTAAAGTTAAAAGTCCAAACCATGTCAAACAAAGAAACATGGAAATAGGTTGTGGAAAACAGTGCGTTGGTTTTATTTGAATATGACCCTGAAGGGACTCGGGCACACAGGTAAACTTAGGGAAATTTGTGAACCTATCCGAATTCAAGGTTGACCACGCCTTGATAACCAAGCTTAGACAGCTGCTGCTGCTGCTGCTGCTGCTGGCTGTGACTGCGGCCACAATGGCAAAGCAACGTGGACATTGCGGACATTACAAGCTGTGACGTCTTGACCAGCGAAGAGGTGAAGCAGTGTTTGCAACATTGGCAAGGCTGAGTTTCCTTCTTATGGATCGTGAATACGTAAGTAAACTTTCTAGACCATTGTGATAGGGGAAAAAAATCAGTATATCATGGTAATAATCTAGATTTTTTTTCTTTAAAGATACTTATACTAACCATATCAGAAACTGTATGCACAATAGCACATTTTTCAAATATGTAGCAGATCTTTATGACGCATAATTATGAGAAATTTCTGCAATTTAAATTTCCCATAAAAATTTAAGAGGGCATTTTTCTTGTTAATCTCATTTCTGCAATATCATCACACAAACTGCAGACAGAGTAATATTTTAAGATTCACTAAAACTTTAAGATTTGTCCTCTAATAAGGTCAGAAGTGGTTTGGGGGCAAAAAAAGCTCAGTGGTTTTAGTCTTGGTCTATATGTATGGTTCACTTTAGAAAAGTACAATTCTATATGTAATATAAAAAAAATACGCGGAATGAAAGATTACCTGTTTTTGTGAATCTTCGTCAGGAGGTTGTTCTCTTTTAGACATCCACTTTGGTAGAGCTCTGTCAGTCATCCCTCGACCTGCCCAGGCAAGAAAAAATAGGAGTATAAGGAAATACATTTTTATTTCATTTGAATTTGATACCAACCTCAGAAAATTATAGTAGGAAACTGCCCACAAGAGATGATAAATAACATAAGATGATAAGCGTTTATACATTTCTGTTCATGATGAAATAACGCTATTGTCATAGTAAATAGTACAGTAGTAATTTCAAATAGTTCTAATGTCAGATTACAGTAAACATCTCTTTACATAAGGTTTTTCATCATCTGTAGATGCAGTTTGCTGAATGTGGGCATACTGTACAAGGTCTAGGGAGGGCATAATATACAGTTCATAGTTTTACATGCCTATTTTTCAAAGGCAGTGTTGGGAAGATGTGGAGGAATCAAGAACACACATTATGATTTGTTGTGACAAACGTTGGAGCTGAAGATTGTGCCAGTGTCAAAACAGAGCATTCGTTGCTAGTGACTGACACATTCATAACTCCACCAAACCCAGTTTTGGCCAGCTAGCTAACACGTCAACGTTAAGTCAGGCAAATGTTCACTGAAGCTGTGAACTAAAAACTATAGATAGCTTTTTTGGGGGGGATATTGCAAAATATTTGGCGGCTCACCATAATAAAGACTTATTCCTTCAGAAAGCTGACAAACGTCATGTTATTGATATTAGGGAATATCTTCCCCGCGCTGTATTCCAAGTTGGCAATTGTCTTCCTGGTTTTGTAACGTTTGCAGGAAAGGTTCCTGCCACCTATCGTTTCGGAGGATAGGCTACACGGAAACATAAACTCATGGTACGGGGTGCAGGGTTTTAAGGACTGTACTAACTTCTTAAACTTACAAATCTGTTTATACAAATGTATGCTTACAAATTTTATTAAATGGCGAAGTTAAGACCTCCAATTATAATACCGTTATGCGTATAATACAGGCCTACAGGTTTACAGTACTTAGCCTATAGTCTTTCATGCAGCGCGCACAAGCTAATCCCGGGGCTACGACTATATTTGCAATGAGTTGGAGAGGGTTCACTAGCTACCATTTAGAAATATAATACAAATGTTTCAAAGTGTTTGGAATAAAGTTATAGAGACCTAGGCTATGTTTAAGATAAGTGTTTTCTTTAGTTCCCTTTAAAATCATTTTACGGTTATAATATTAGTTGATAGGACCGCATCCCAACTAAATCTACTCGTTTTTTCTAAAAGTAAATACATTTATTAAACATGTTTGAAAATAAGGGAGCATGCCACTTTAAACAGTTGGATTTGGATGCCAGGGAGAAGGGGATGGGGTGAGGGGAGGATAGCCAACCGAGTTCATTCAGTTCATCAGCCGTCTTTACCGAAGCAGCGCCCTCTAATGAGAGTCCGGATTGGACGGCTTCTCTCATTTCACCGGGCTTGCTGCTTATCTTGGCTCTCAGCAGACGGGTAGAAGTGTCAGATGCAGGGAAAGGGGTAGCTAGGTAACCCGGTTTAACAAAGTGCACTATGGAAAACGACAAAAAGCTTTTTGGTTTACCTTTATTCAGGAGACAGGGTTGATCAGCTGATGACTCCTGCCGAGTAGCTGCCATTTTCAGGTCATTCGAGGTGTCTCTTTCTTACTACTACTACTACTACTACAGGCTGTGTCACTGCTAAATGGATAAATTCACATTATTCTACTGAGGAATGGGGGATAGCTTTTCCGTGTGGTGTTGCAAGCCTGTTGTGGTAGAATTTCAATCATGATGACCGATACATGTTCGAGAGGGATGGAGAGAGGTAGAGGAAGGATTACATCAGATTCAATGCCGAGAGGCGCATATCCTCAACAGTATGTTCACCCTGGCGCACAGCAACAGCAGCAGGGCATCGACATTCAAGAGCTTGCCTCTAAACGTGTCGACATTCAGAAGAAACGATTTTACTTAGACGTAAAGCAAAGTGCACGGGGTCGTTTCCTAAAGATTGCAGAGGTATGGATTGGTAGGGGTCGTCATGATAACATTAGGAAAAGCAAGCTCACGCTATCCATGTCAATGGCACCCAATTTACGGTATTGTCTCGGGGACTTCATAGATTATTACGCTCGCATTGGGTTGCGAGGTGCTGGTCCCGCACGGCCAGAAGAGCAGACGAATGGCCAGGGCCGCCCGCATGATCAGCGCAGACGGCAGCAGGACCACCATGCAGCATCAGTGTCTCCCACCGGCTCTGCAGCATCTGAAGAGCATACTCATCGCGTCCTAAAAAGTGAATTCATAGAGAGAGATAATAGAAAATACTATCTTGACCTGAAAGAGAACCAGAGAGGCAGGTTTCTCCGCATTAGACAAACTGTCAGCAGAGGGCATGGAACAATGGGTTACTACGGTCAAGGCATTGAGCAGACCATTGTCCTGCCAGCTCAAGGGCTTATCGAGTTCAGAGACGCGCTGTCACAGCTGATTGAAGACTACGGAGACGAGGACGCTGATGAGCGTGGAAGAGGCACCAGAAACAACGAAGAGCCACCCGAGCTTCCAGAGGCAGCATCCTTCCGAGTGGATAATAAACGGTTTTATTTCGACGTTGGTTCCAACCGATTTGGCGTATTTCTAAAGATAAGTGAGGTACGGCAGCCATACAGAAACACCATAACGGTTCCCCTTAAAGCCTGGGCCAGATTTGGTGAGAATTTCACTAGGTACGAGGAGGAGATGCGGCGAATTTTCACCTGTCACAAAGAGAAGAGGACAGAGCCTCGCGAGGACAGTGAGGACCAGGAGGATTGACAATGGCATATCTTTTATGGTTTTTAGAGGTCTGTGTGGGTTCCAACTGTAAAGTGTGAAATGAGAAAATATTCTAATTTATAAAGAAACATTTCCTTGATTAGTTAACCTCTAATACTGTACTGTATATGACGCTTGTCAACTAGCACTTTTTTCTCATGGTTATATTCCTATTTCATTCGTCTTGTAGATAAATGGCATCCGTTTGGCAATTGGCGCAATCTTGCACAAAATAAGATGTACAAAATTCTAAACGTAAGTCAGTTTTGACAATTCCATTGTGGTTGCACTGTCCATTTAAAAATGGCAGTGAGTATGAATGGGTGTGCGCATGCGCAAAAGGGTGAGCGTTTGCAATTTGCATGCGTGCGTAAAGCATGGGAGGAAGAGAAAGAGGGACGCATACTTTGTGCAATACAGACGTAGGGAAAAGAGATTCAGTTGTTAAGCCATCAATTACCTGTTCATTGTGCAGTCGCAGTATCTTGAATACGGACCTCAGTCATATTATGTCCAAGGAAAGCTTGGGGCTGATACCGTTAGAACTGATTGAATGACATTTTAATTTAAATCTTTTTTAAAACAATGTCTCTAAATCACCATCCAATGCCTCATCAAAAAGGTTGGAGGAAACAGATAAGAGAGTTAAGAGACTTGATATAGGAATGCCTAGTCCATAGAGACAACAACAAAGGGTTAGTATAGAGCAAACATTAGGGTAACTATAAAATATGACCTCGATTATGAATTTGTCTCTAAGGGCAGTGCACTTGAGTATATTTAATCCATAACATGTTCCCATTCTTTTTGTTTTTTGACTTGTCATAGTGGGGTACTACTTGATTTTTGAACACATCTGATGGTTTTATTACATCCATGTACTATTTGTGTTGTGGTTGCACATCATTCTCTTTTCCAAATACACACAAGTGTGCATGGTTAAAGGAAAGGTATTTTACATGCTGTCTACTGAGCACAGAATAGATATTTTGAATATGGCCTTATTTAAAGCTGCTCTCAAAGATCCACAGAAACACTTCAAAAGTGAACTTTCTGATGCCTTTGCCAACCTCAAGGAAACTTGAAACAAAGATCTGAGCATTGCAGCTATATAAAAATGCCCCTCACGTGAGACTCTTACGTGCACTTAAGAGTGAAAATTTGAATCGACTTGCAAACCGTTTTGGAGACTTTCTATGGTCCTTTAAGAGACACATAAAGGTTTGAATGAAAAAGGATAGTTTGATGTAAGCCCTACAATACGATTGTTTTAAAAAAAAAAACGGCATACTATATTTTTGTATTTGGAATCATGATGACAATCTGTGGTGCTATGAAAAAAAGTACTTGTTTCTAAACGCAGATCTTACCAACTTCATGTCCCCTCATATAATCAGTCCAATAAGTATAATTTGGAAGGTAACACAAGGCATAAATTGACACACCTACCCCAAAGCCATAGGTTTTCCTTACTTTTGGTTCAGTTCTCTCCAACTATTTGTAAATGGTAGTTGGGAGTGAACCATCAAGCTTTTTAAATAAGGTTTCGTTATTATGCACGTCTGTAATCCTAATTTTTTTATATAGATACAGATATAGAACAGTAAACGTAAGGGCTTTACTACTTTATCTAAACCGTAAATTCAAAAGTTACCAACATGCTCTGTCCGTGCAGAATTGACCTTTTTCATGTATCTGGTGATATAGAACATGGACGTTGTCTGTACCAGTGTTCTTTGTTCTATGTATTGGATTTTTTTGTTGAAGTTTTTCTTATTTATTTTGACTGCTAGTTCTCAGCAGCATCAATGCCCCTTGTCATTGTGAAAGTCAGTTTAAAAACATTAGAGAATGTCCTGCCAAGTTGAAATGACAATATGCTGTACATGTTATGCAGACATGTGCTCCACACTGAAGAGTTTAGTGGAGGTTAAACCAAACCGTTGCATTATACTCCTTCCACTATTGACCGTGGGTGAACAGTATGGATATGGAGGTATAATGTAGTTTCCAAAACAAAAATGCAGTTGACTGACTGGCGTATTCTAAACTGAGGAAATGCACTGTGTAAAATAAGCAAAGACAAGGTTAGAAAGTTAATTATTGTCTCTAAAAGAAAACTTGATATAGCTTAATTACTTTGTAAAAAAAAAAAGATGAAAAAAAGGAAAGAAGTGTTTTTGTTGTTTAATTTTGAGAAGGCAATCCAGTCATGATATATATATATATAGATATAAAAAAGGTGCATGAGAAGCCAAGTGTTAGGTGGGTATCTGCTTTTATTTTGTATAAACTGGTTAGTGGTATGGCATTATTTATGAAGTTAAATTATGTTATATTATATTAGATTATATAGTTTCTTTAATTCCAACAAGTGTTTATGAGGAGATAATTTGATGTACACATTGTTGTTTTAAGAAAACATTAGAAATTCTTATTATTTTTATTTATTTGCTTAGGGAATCCATGTCATACTTCTTTCTGCATGTCTTTACATGGCCAGTGATTTTGGGTTCTAGATTAAGACTGAGATGATTGCAGTACTTTCAAGTCAAATAAGGAAATCAATTTATGGCCTTTCTTCCAATCCCAAGGGGGTGATAATTTTTAAAAAGGTGCGGCAGCTTATCTTCTCAACAATACTCAAGTCTCTCTAAAAGCACTTTAATGAAGAACGAAAACAGCACTTTCATTTTGCTGCTTCAACTGACATGGAGGATCACAGACATCCGTGTATTAGTTTAAAAAGACAATCATTCATTTCAGTATGTTCTCCCCTTATAAATCCATGCAAGGCATCAATAGTTTTTATTTTCATTGAAAGAAAAGCTGCAGTTAAAGATAAGATGATAGATGGATCCTAAGTAAAACAGACATTCCTCTCCTGTGCACTCAGTTTAAGAGGGATCCTTTGATCATTTTGTAAATGAGGGCAAGGTCTTTAGTGATGACCACCAGGTTATTTTTTTTTTTTTACTGTAGTTTTACTTGGATTGCTCAATTCAAGTTGGGCAACAATTACTTTATAGTATAATTCCTTAAAATACTTAAAATAAATGCTTAAAAAAGACAGTTAATGAGCAATCTGACCTCATGTGAAGTTATAGGTCAATGGGATCTTTTTCTTTTGCTAACTCAAAAAGTTAATTCTGATTTATTGACCTAAAGAAGGACCAGAAATGCAGGTTTCCACTATTATGCATTAGACTGGTTGTTAAATGGTCCACCACCAATGGTTTTCTATAGCGACAAGCCAAATTATGTTTGAGTTATGGCTCATCTCTCTCAGCCAAAAACAAAACGTTATCAATAAAGCTTTGGCTGCAAGCTTCTCAGATCGTATATTATTACCGTTCACCAAGAATGGGTTAGAATGAGTGAAAGCTAAAACTAGCACTTTAATGACGTGCACACAGGTTTATGACCTTATTCCTCTTCCAAAATGTATAAAACATGTTTTAACTATAATCAAATTTAGTATATATATAAAATTAGAAAATTATATTAATATTTTATGGGATAACAGTCATCCAAACTTTTAAGTATAAAGACTATTTTGTCCTGTATGTATGGTTAAAATAGTAAAACATGTTTCTTCTGTATATTTAACATTCCTCTTGAATTCGAAATATAATAATTATAATAGTGTACGTGAGTTAAAAAAAAAAGACAGGGTTTTATTGAAATATCAGTTATTTTGTTTGCATGTGTGTGTGTAGGTTGCAAAACTGGGAAGTATAATCATAAGTTTGATATGTCAGCAAGGACAAAGGGTGAATTCAATTAAGGCTTCTGTAAAGAGACAGTTGATCACATCGAGAAAGTGGCCTCTTGCTAACAACTTCGACGAATCTCATTTGGATTGTTATCGTTTTGATAAAATGTTTCCAACCCTAAGGCCTTACAGCTTCTGTACAATTTGATTGTACCTTTTCAGTTAGGATAGTTCATCTTTATTCTTTGAGGAAGCAAATTAGAAGGACAAGAGTCACAGTAGTTGATCGTGAAAACAAAATAGGAAGTTGAAGTTTGTTGCAACACATTTCCACTGCACAAAACACAAGTTTTAAAGCATGTTTAAAATGAAACCTAAATACATAGTTAGCTCTCAAAGGCCGCAAACGTACATCTAAATGCAGTAGTGAATACAATTGGGTTGGGGGTGGTGCTGGTATCACTTTTACGAAGCGACAGCACTTTTACATACATGTTACTAATTTGTATTTGTGTAGGTAGTGTGCAGTGAAAGTATGGCTATTGAAAAAGATTTGTTGGTTTGTTACCTCTTGCTTTGTGTTTTATTATGGCATTTTTTTTTGCAGGGAGATTTTAGAGATATATAGGTGTTTGGTAATGACAAAGTGAAATGACAAAGCAAAAATGTTTTAAGTGTATATTTCGATAAATGTAATGTAAAACTTTAGCGTGTCCTATAGTCATATACGGTTTTATAAGACTCAAAACAAGAAAGCAATTGTTCTGTATTCTAGCACTTTCTTTACGTGTGTACTGTAATGGTTCATGTTCTACATGTATGGTACTGTAGGAATATTCATTAATTGCCTTGTAATGTTTGTAAAAGGTTGCAACATTTAGAAAAACCGATATCTGAGAATAACCCACGTTCTTAAAGTTTATGCATGCTACCAGTTGGGTCCTAATATAACAGAAAAACTATACTAAAAATGGTGCTATATCATGATATATAAAGGTGCTTATATGGACCCCAGCTGCATGCATGTAAGAGGACATTTCAAAAGTAGAATAAAAAACATCTTGGAATTTAGACGTTGTGCTGCGGTCTCTTAAGATTTTACAAGATGTCGTCCAGTATCACAAATGGTAAAGTGCAACTGTATTAAATAACTGTCAGTACAGCCCGCTCACAAGTCCAGACATTCAATACCAACATTGTTTGCCACCAAAGTTTGTAGCTTTCAATGTGCAATGACACTAGGGGGAGACATAAAATACACGATTCCAACATATTCTAATAGTTTGATTAATATGAAAACTAAAAACAGCCAAACGGACAGTTTCCCCACAGTCCTTCGTAAGGTGGCAGGTACTTTTAGCCAAAGCAACAAGGGGTCTACAGTTGCCCTGCCTTTGTGAATACGTTCCAAAAGATATATAGACAATCTAATAAAACCTTTTTTTTATGCTAATGATTCCAATGTTTGTCTTTGAATAGCTTTTACATGTAGCAGAGTTTTGAAAGAAGATAAACAATAGTCTTGGGAAAGTTACCTTATGTGGTGGTCCTGGAAAAAAAATGTGCTGAATGTTATTGGAACAGCTGTATTGGTTTTAGGGATGAAAATCAAAATGTGGATGTTGAACAGTTGTATTAATCATCCATCCTTTTTTTTTTTTTTTTTTTGTTCAATAAAAGTTTGACCAGATTAACAGTGATTCTTTTTTTAGATCTTTAAAATACAAAAAATACAGAACAGTACATAAAGTATTTTGTATTTTGCTGATCCTGCACACCAGCAATGACACCACTGAATAAAAGAAAGGCGATGTGAAAACGGACTTTCAAAGTATGAAAGGGTGTGTGTAAACGTATAAATATCTATGTTCTCGAAACCACACGCAGTTAAACAAATATGCTATATTACACTAAACAATATTATACCCAGTAAACAAAATGGCAGTGAGATACATTTTAAACATTTAGTATTTTTCCCTGTGATTTAGGAATGCTGAAACGAAGCACGTAAGGTTCCCCTTTTTAGTTCCCCTAATTGAGCAGATCTTTGTGAGGTAATTTGTCTGTGGTTTATGAGAACTAGATATGCCTTTCCAAATGGAAGGTGTGATCTTTGGCAGTGGCTGGGGACTTCCTGAATGTTTGCAACTGCATGTTTTTGAGGTAAAGCCATTTCCTCCTTTGTAAAGTGTCCCTCATACTAAGAATACTGCTGCATTGAAAACACAGCTCCAGAAGAGGTCTTTATAATACAGCCTGCTGAAAACGGTGCTATGCGTGATAGAAGACAGGACACAGGTATTTGATGTAATTTTATGATTATTTCCACAAGCTAGCAGAAAGCTTTAACAGGTGATGAAACACTCTAAATCGAGATGATGTGTGTTCTATTCAGCAAACAAATCTCACTTTAAGAGACATTAAACATATACCTTTTTTGTCCATGACTGAATAGAATACAGTTGGGAAAAAATACTTTGTTTTAATTATTGGATGGATTTTACCGGGTTAAGAGTATAAAGAGCTCCGCGTACCTTTCCCTTCAATTCACAATACCAGTCTCTGTTCAAATGGGGTATTGTCTTAGGTTTAACCGGTTTTCAGTCACCTCTTTGGCGCTATGTCATTTCAATGTGTCTCATAATAACCGCACCACGGCATGAATTGGATGAAACGTTCTTTGGAAATATGCACCGCGTAACCGCTTTTAAGTCATAAAAGGACTTTGGTCACAATGTGTTCTTTACATGGTCATGTGGTCACATGTTTAAATAACAAGCAAATGAAGTCTCTGGGACTTATCTAACCATGAAGGTCAAAGATACAGCAGGCAACAAATGTGCACCTTTGGATCCAGGTTAAAAACAAGAGTTGCCATAGAGTGAGGTACAGTGTCCTACACACAAGTCTTTTTTTTTTTTTTTTTTTTTTTCAGAATAGGCAGGATCAAATGTAAATATATAACATAAAGCTCAACCAGGTGGAGTTGTAACTGTCGGGCTGCATGTGATGAGGAGCAGGAGAATAATATGTGCACAAGGAATACAAAGGGGAGTACTGATCGTTAGGTTGACAGGTTGGATATTAACAATGTGCCAAAATTGTTTTATGTACCATGTTCCTGTTCGAATCCAGTTTTGTTTGTTACTGATAATATAATAATCAAACTTTGTTGAGTAAAAAAATCTATATGAACAATTACTGCTTTGTCAGGCTAACATTGAACTGAGAACAAAGTGGCTCTGCTTACACAGAATGAGAAATAGGAAGGGTGGGAAAGACAACTGTATGAAAATAGTCATGATGTGACTCACAGACACAGGTCAGCTCCTGATAGGCCACAACAAGTTTAGTTGTCCAAAAAAAAAGAGGAAGTAGAAAAACAAGTTCATGAAGTTTTAGCAAGCAATGTTATTTCGAACTTGTCAAAACAATCTAACACATAGACTTTTCAACAGGACGATGATCTGAACATGATATGAGACACTATGGAGAAAGAGGTTGTATTGACAGCACAGTGCTCCACGCAGGCACCCAGTGCTCCTGCTCTAAATAACTTTACCATTCCAAGAAAGAAGAGGGGAGATGGAAAAAAAGGTTTAAAACGTTTACCTCCCCAAATTTTTTTTTAAATTATTTTGCACTCATTAACCATTTGCCTAACAATGTTTATTCAATTGCTTCTTGTTAACATTTTGTTTGCACCCTTTCAGCTCTTCTGGAACCATGTTCAAAGAAAAGCAGAGATTACAGTTTGATTCAGAAAACATTAAGCGATTCTTGTCTGGACACAGCCAAAGAGCTATCACTTACATGGCAGTGTGACGAGATCAAGCTAGTACACAACAAGGATCTACTCAAAGAATTCTCAGAGAAAAGGTGATAAATATCCATCCATCCATCCATCCATAAAAAAGTTTACTGATACTAATTTAATTAAGATTGCACTATTGGTATTTTTATATTTTGTTCAGCTTTGCTGGTGCACCAAGTGTGTGAAAATGTTTGTATGTATAAATCTTAACCAAGTTAATGATGAATAGGTCAATAATCATTGACAATTTCCAGGTCGGAAATGCGTTCAAAGGAGAGAAATGCCAGAGAATTGGAGGACAAGTTCTGTTTTTTGTTCACGTCTTACCACAAAGCAGCCCAAATCTATGAGCATGGCTTAAGAGTGGACAGCCTTGATCAGCAGTCCCTGGGAAACCCGACATACGGTGTATATTTACAAAGGCACGCTGATGTGGCTCTAAAAAACGCCAGTGGAAGCGCACATGCCGGAAGAATCCTGGTTATTTTTAAGGTCAGTGGGAAATTACTTTAATATTCTTGGTATTGTTATTCTGAATCCCTCCCCTGAGTTGTACCTGACCAATCAAACCATACAAACATAGATAAATAAAAATAGCATTAAAGCCACTTTAGGTAACTTTTTTGTATTAACAAATTCTCAATACATCTCTACTGATTGCACATTGTAATATCGTTAGGAGAATTTAAAAAATGCGGTTCAGATCAGTCCTCTTGAAGACTCAATATTTATTTAATTTTGTCGGCCACCGATCTTCCGCTAAACTGTCACTAAACCAGAAATAGATTTATTTTGAGGGCCTATTTATTGATTATAATTCACTGAATATACAGCTTTGACAATCAAGCCTAATTTACCTAGTCCGTGAACATGTTTGCCCGCAGCTGTTCTTTTTTTACACCTGCAAGTCATCATGTGATCACTCAGCAGTGTAAGCAAATGCAAGGCTTCTCTGCAAGTTAAGGGAAAGAAATACACCAAGCAAACTGAAGGGGGCACCAAATCACCTCCTACAGAAAGTTACCTATGGTGGCTTTAATAAATGTTGTTATATATTATATTACTTACATTTGAATAAATTGTTTACAATTGTATACCTCATTTACATATAAATACAAACAATTTCTAAAAAGTCAATGGGATGTTCTTTAGGTCCTTTTTGGGCGAATAAAGAAAGTGGCTCCCCGTTTTGGAAGGAGCAGCAGCTACGTTGACCCGGCGGTAAACTATGATTGCCATGTAGGCAAAGATACTGTAACCCCCCGGGACAGTTTCACACAGCAAGTCATTGGCTCCTCGGTAAGTGCTCTGTGAAGTCATTTCTCTATACACACACGGCCATTATAACGTTGACTATGCAATAATTTAAGGGGAGGATCTTGAAGACTTAAATTTGAATGTGTTCAGACGGAATTTGGGATGGCAGCAGATATGTCCCTGGGGTTTTCAAGTAGGCTCATTCTTCTTGGACGTTTGGTCAATTTAGTCAGCAACATCTCAGTAGAACTCTCATGGGGGTAACTTTATCTAGTCACAGCAATATATCTAATAAAAAACAATTATAAAGCTTTATTCTTTTGTGCCCTATCATTCTCTACGCAATTCCTGCTGGCTTGTAACTGCAGATTTTTGTCAACTTGCTTGTAACATGTTATATCTGATGCCATTCCGATTTTCTGTCAATGCAGCCCACTATAAGATTCTATCCATTGTATTGTAGTTTCAGAATAATGTGCAATTGCAATTACATTATTTCAAATATGCTGTAAGTTAATTACTTAGAACGTTGCGTTTTTCCATCTTTTAGGCCTATGTCTGCAAATATATGAACTTAAAAACCTAATTAGAAGTTGTATGATATATTACTATAATCATATTCATAATTATTACATTTATTTATATCATTATATAATAATTAATTATATATATATATATTGTTTGCATGGAATTGAGGGTTTAAATTCCAAATTATAATGGGGAAATTATCATTGGAGCCTTTTCCCCCGCTATTCTCTTTAGCACCTCATGATCCTTTAATGTCCTTAAGGTTTTTACCCTCGTCTGTGTGCTAATCACATTCGTAGAGAACACCATGCCAATACAATGTAAGGGAAAGCTTGAAAACGGAAAGAAAAACTAGTACTACCAGCAAATTGTGGGAGCTCAACATCAAGATAATGATCGCTGTTTTCACTCACACTCAATGGTAGCCCTAAATTTGATGACCATAAGGAGTTTCTTGCTATATCCAGGTGTCATCTTGTAATGTGTATCTCTATTGCATTTACAGGTGTTCCTCTTTGACTACAACGATGAACAGGAGCTGAGAACTAGACCAAGGCAATGCTTGCCATTTGCCGCGGTTTCCGTTAAACATGCACAAAACCCATCTCCGTCCACACCCCTAAGCATATCCATTCCAGCGCCTTCACTTAAGTTGACTCCACTGGGTATGAAACTATCAGTCAAACTTTGGTCAAAGACTTCTACATCTGTACCTTTACAATCATGTTTGCAGCACAGTATTTATCGGCCCTCTGCATATGAGATAGGCCTAATATATGCCAAGGATGGGGTATTTCTTTATATGCTTTCTTTTCACTCTATAATCACAGTGTAAATGGCAGTGAAATGTATTTGCGCAATACAGTTAATAAGACGTATAAAATGGTACAAAAACATCCAGACAACTATGGTAATATGAGGTTTTATAATCTTTAATTGTATTCTTTTGCAGACCCGGCAATAATCTTAGAAACATGCACAGTGGCGGAGAGAAGGGGAAAAGGACAGAATGCCACGGTGAAGTTCAAATATTTTGGAATGCCTGAGGCAGCAGTTGTGCCTGGATTCACAAACTGTCGTGACGGAAAGTCTGAGATGCCACCAAATAATTTGCGGGCACCAAACATTGGATCTCAACCTTCCCAACAGCTTGACCTTGTCCATCCACATTGCTCTCCGCTGACTGGTGAAAACACGAGGGAACACATTGATCCCTTTAACCCTGTTAAAACAAGTCAGAATATTCCCTATAACATAAGGCAACAGCCTGAAAAAGTGTCCTCTGTGGTGTATTCTTCTCGTGTGATAAAGGATCCGCGAATACAAAGACGATCATTGAGCAACATGGACACATCGCCCTCTGTAGATACAGATGGGGAATATCTCAAAATAACATCAGGATGTGAAACGGTCGGGAAGATACGATTGGAGGTTGATACATCCAGATTATTAAAGGAAAAGCACAGTGTGGTATGGAAAATTAAAGGAAAAGACGACAAACAATGTCAACTACTTGATCCACCATTATCTGCTGACTTGATTAACACAAAGGCTGCATGTGCAAACGAAACACAACCATCAGGCAAGATGCTAAAAATGAAATTTCGTAAATATGCGGCATATCTACCTTTGTCTAAGGAAGAGAGGAAAGAGAAAGTTTGGTCTTTAAAAAATATGTCTTTGGCGGAGAAAAATTTACTATTGGAGAGGATTAATTTCTATGACCACTTCTATCAAAAGCAAAAAAAAGGGGCGGTTGTTCCCAATGAAAATGTGTGCACTGTTAAATCATGCAAAACAGGGACTAATGTTAATTTTCCTATCACAAAGCCAGAGCAAAGATGCAACAGTACAACACCTATTGGGGACAATTATCAGCAAAGGCAGCAAGAGGTCCAAATGATAGATCCACGTGAATCTTCCAAAACAGTTAGAACCTCCAAAATGCCCCCCAGATTCTCAATAAAGGACTTGTTGTTTCATAAACTTGGTCCTGTTCAAGATTTGTCTTTACCACTTGGTTTAAATTTAAAACATTTCAGATTGAACAATTCAAAAGATAAACATTGTAGCGCTAACCCCAAGACTGAATCCGCCATACAAACAAATGTAGACCTTCCACAAAATAAGCCAAAAACAAATGAGGAAGCAACAGGTGAAAATGTAGATACAGTTTGCCGAGACGCAAAAGAGGTTATGGCGCCACCTTCAGGAATATTTGAGAATATTGCACCAACGGAACCCAAAAGGACAATGCAGCTTGACAAACAAACCACAGACACAAATAATAACCATGTTAGAACAAGACTATGTGAGCAATCTGAAGGTAATACTGTAACTTCAGTACAAACGGTAGCCATCCCCATTTCCACTTCCAGCTGGGGAGATCTTAATTGCCTCACAAACACTGAAGATCAGATAAAGACTGTCAACCAAACACCAAACTTGGAAATAGACTCCCAGGACACAATGGTAAGATCCCAATCTGCATCAGCAGCAGTTAAACTCCCACGCGATGACAAAGAGGAATGTGTGGCAGTTACGGAAGATCAATCTGAACTAATGGTGTGGTCTAATGAAACCATCCGTAACGGTGTAACGACAGGGCTTGATGAGAGAGGTATTCAGGCGTCAGGAGAGGAAGCAGGCCTTGAAAAGTCCGAAGATCAGTCACGGGAAGATGAGAAAACGAATGGAATCAACAAGCCATTAGACTCAGACTGTTGTACTGTGTGCCATCACAGGAGCCCAGCTGATATGATTGGAGCCTGTGAGGATGTTTATTCCGAGGACGTGCATGAGACAGAGGAATCTGAGTGTGTCTCAAGGTCAACCTTAAAGAGTCCCAATCGTGAAATCGACGAGGAATACAACTGCATTCTCCAACAGTTAGACAGTCAACGGAAACCACATGGCTCAGAAGTTATGGATGTGAGTCACACCAGACTCAAAAGACCAAGTGAGAAGTTACCATTCATAGACACCGTTTCTTTGGCTCTGTGTACCAGGCTTCACAGCCAGCTTCGTCACTCATCTTTTAAGAACGGTTCAATCTCGAGTCAAAACTACCTCAAACCAAAGCATAGCCACGTACACATGGAGGAAATTAAACCGACGTTACCGTCAAGCGACTCTATAACTGATTATTGCAACGACGAGGACAGTTGTTTTCCCATCACTATAGAAGGAATTGATCGTGAACATTGTGCTCCTAGTGAATTACCTTCTCTGTCGAAAAGATTTTCTTTCCCCGGGTCCCCTGAAGTCTCACCAAATAAACAGACAAATGAAGCGCTTCCAAAGGACAGTTGTGACTCGGGGAATATAACCATTATAGGAGGGAGGAATTCACCTACCAACTCCAGTAAAAGAGATGGAGTACACCCAGAGACCTCCTACAATGTTAAACTAATCAGGTGGTTGGCAGACAAATACAATGAAAAGGAAAAGGCTTCACTCATCAGGAAGAAAATAAAGCATGTGAACCAAATGAAGAAAATTTCCAATTTGGGAAAATCTGTTTTTGATCATTCACAAACAACTGTGTCAAACGAATCATCAAAACAGACTTATGATGAGACATCTCCAATAGAGGTACATCGAAATACGATTATTAACAAATGTGTTACAGACGACAACAAGAAGTTAAAAGCGGACACTTGTTTTCCCTCAAAGGTCAGAAGGAGCAGCAGAAATAGACGCTTGGGGACAGAATCTAAATCTGAAGCTCTTAGGTTATCTACACTAAACTCATCTAGCTCCATAAAAGCAGCCATGGTGAAACCAAAAAGTAGTGTCATTATGAAGATGTTGAGGGATTTCAGGAGAAGTAATAGCTGGCGGACATACAATTACAAATTTCATACCAACAGAATCCAAGGGTTGAGCAAAAGGAGCAATCTTTCAGCAGTTAATTCAGATAAACAAGAGGAAATTGTATCCGAGTATAATAATCCTCCCAACCAACCAGAGACTGAACAACTGCTAATGTTAAATGATCAGTTGACAACAACAAACCCATCTGCTGCGAGGTCAGAGACAATAGTGGGTGACACAGGGCCCCTGCATAGTGACACCGATGTAAAAGCCATATCAACAATCAAAATCATCTCTGAGAAGCCGTCAGAATCCGTTGCAGGAAATGACAAGAATGACTCTGACGAACAGACTACAAAAGTAAAGGACCTGTCTCTATATAGAACCTTCAACAAAGACATTATACCCAATACTGAGGCATCTCAAATAACCCCTATTACCTCTGGAGACACATTGCTTCAAAACAATTGTGCCATTACTTCTAGTCCCTATCAGGAGAATGGGCAAACAGCGTATCTAAACCAAATAGAGGGAAAAAAGAAAGGGGAGGATGTACAGCCAGAAATGTCAACCCCAATTACTCCCGGAGAAAAGTTACTTAAAAATGATTGTGATATTACTTCTAGTGAATGTCAAGAAAATGGTCCTACAATACCCCTAAACAAAATTGCGGAAAATAAAGAAGGGAAGGATGTTCAGTCAGAAATATCAATACAAATGGACACAGAACTCTTTGAATCAACCCCCATTGCCCCTGGGTGGGAATTATTTCAAAATGACTGTGCTATTACTTCTAGTCAATGCCAGGAGAATGTGCTTACAGGAAATCTCAACTGTGGAGTGGAGGGAAAGCTTGGGGAGGATGCACAGCCAGAACGTTCAATGCAAATTGACGCAGAACCTATTGAATCAACCGCCATTAACCCCGGGGAAACTTTACTTCAGAGACATTGTGCTATTGATTCTAAAACATGCCAGGTCATTGCATTTCCAGTAAATCTAAACAAAATGGAGGAAAACAGAGACGGGGAGGAAATCAAGGAGGTTGAGGATGTAAGGCAGGAAATGTCAATGCAAATTGACACAGAACCTAGTGAATCAACTAAAAAGGCTAGTGGGCCTAATACAAAGACCAGTGATGAAGAGGTCGTGTCCCTTCCAGAGGTCACGGTGTATCCACTTGATGCAGCCATAGAGCTCCTGTGTAGCAGTGAGGCACCGAGTGTAAACAATGAATGCAATGAGAGCTCAGACCCCTCCCACTTACCGATGACAGGGGACAAAACAAACACACCGGATAAGGAAGTCAAACTCATCTGCAGGTTAAGAGAATTTTTGACGCAGTTTGAATCGACAGTTCAGAACGAAGAGGAAATTAAAAGTATAGATCGAGTCTCTGAAAGTGATGATGAGGATATGCTTCATATCTGTGAGGCCTCTAAGGAGAAGGATTACCCCCAGCTGCAGCCCTGTCAATCAGTTAAGTTCCTGGTGCTTGACAGGGTGGAGTTACCAAATCTAAAAGAGAACGAAAAGAGAAAATCCAACCAAAATAATACAAAACAGTTACATTACCAATTTGCAATTACACAAGAACGTCAAAATTATGATTTAAAAATAGCAGGTAAATATGGAACAAATATTTTAAACGTGGAAAATTCTCCCGAAATGAAAAATGAAAAAAGTACCATACCCGACAAAGAGAAAACCAAAGCGTTAATGGCAGACAATGTTCCTTGCATTAGCCCAGATAGTACATCTATGCTAGAAGCCTCTGAATTCTCCACTAAGCCTGCCACTGCCCACATAAATCAAGATGTAAACAACTCAGAAATCTCCACAAGTGTACCTGACACTAACTGGACATCTTTTAAAGAAAGACTAGAATCAAATCCTTCCACAGAACAGCAAGGTAACAACTATAACTTACCACCATATGCCAACAATGTTAACATCATGTCACAGCAGTCAAAACTAGTACAACTTGACGTGATAAAGCCATCAGCAAGCTTAAACATTCACTCTGCTACATCGAAATCTTATACAATGACAGATATCTCAAAGATCCTTAGGCAGGGAGACAACGCAGACTCTCTATTTCAACTGTCCTCGTTGCGCAATACCTGTAAAATCATGCTTCAGCACTATATCTCAAACTTTGAGAAAAAACAGGATGTGCAGGCCAATAAAATCGCTGTGACTAGAGATCTCATTCTGGAGAGGTACTTGGACCACCCTCCGTTACCGACTGAATTAAAATACAAAGCCATAAATTCATTTTTGGAATTGCAAATGATGTTGGAGAGTTGGCAGTTTGTTGACAACAAGATGAGATACCTGAGTGGACAGTCAACGTTCAGGAGCTTATTGTGGTATGACTCCACCCTGTATGGTGAACTTTTCAAAGGCAAAGTGGGATTTCAACAGCAGTCCTCTTTATACACAACATTTCAGACAAGCTTAACCCTAGAAGGCCCCACTGCTTTGCAAAGGTATCACGCAGCAGTATCATCGTTATGTCAAAAGCTCCAGGCAGCACCGGACACGTCTTACTACATGTATCTCAAAAGCAAAAGGGAAAAGCTTGAGATTGAGGCTGCGTTGCGTAACCCACCCGACATAGGCAGCTTCTACTTTTCCGTGCCACTGTCATGCATGCTTAACATTGGAAACAGTTTGGAGAGCTTAGAAAGGATTCAAAGCCTTGTGACCATCTTCACGGAGACTCCAGCTGACCAACTAGAGGAAAAGTTTGACGTGGGGAAAGCGGAGCACCTTGCCTTGATGTGTCGTTTCCTCCAAGAGAAGATCTCATATTTGAAGACCTCAAAAAACACTGAAGTCAGCCAGATTTCATGGTTTGGCATGGAACATCTTTTTTATGATGCTTCAAAGGTCTTAGTGTGGAGAGATACTTTTACACATCCTGCATCACAGGAAGTGCTTAGTAAATACAGGACGGAAAATTCCCAATTTGTCTATGGAAAGACGGAATCCGGAGTTGCTTTATTGCACAAAAGATTGTCGGCTAAAAATCCTCGGATGCAGGCCAAGGCTAGGCTCTCTGGGCAGCAGTCAAAGATGCCTGATACAACACATAAGGTCAAAGGTCGAGGAATGCCCAGGAAGACGAGAAGCTGTGTAAAGGTTAGTTACACCATGAAAAATAACATCAACACAATGCCCTTCAGTATTAAGCAATAAAGCCTCAATTACTCGGTTTCTTGAATGTACACGAAATGTGCTGTTTCTGTTTGATGTTATTGTCTGAGTTGAATATGTATTTCACAATTTATAGAATGAAACAGTTCTGCTCAAAGCAATTTACTATTTTGTTAACTGTGAGGATTTACACTCTCCTTGATATTTAATTAACAACTGAAAAATATTTTATTTATTTTCTAGAACAAAGTTGCTGAAGAAGTGATTGATCTAACAGGTGGAACAAGGTAAGCTCAATTGATTTACATAATGTTGAATAACAATTTTAGTATAATTAGCATTTTATCTGCTGATTTAAAAACTCCATGAAGAACCTGTCCTTCACCTTTTTGCATAAATTAGCCTACATTCAAATGCAACTGTATTATTACAGATATAAATTACTGTGATGATTTTCTTTCTAGCCCAGGAAGGCCGGATGATGGTTCCAACAAGGGCCAACCAAGAGTGTGCCATTTGGCCAGACCCCCAAACCCCCCTGCACCTCTTTACCAGTCTGTTTCACAACCACAGGAAAGCCTCTCCAAGACCAAGGTCATCAACCACAGAGATCAGTCAAATGAGGACCAACAACAAAGTCACATGATCCCCCAGCCATATATATCCCATGCTATCCAGCCCTTTCCTGAAATCAGGGCTTGCCTTCTAACTAAAAAAGTGGCAATGGAAAAGGCACAGACACACTTGCAACCAGGAAGTAAATCAGCCCTCCCATTACAGTGGCCCAGTCCTTGGCCGTTACATAACAAGACACAAAGTGACCGGACTCTATGGTCTATGCTGCTCACCTGGCCTCATGCTGTCAGCGACGAGGGTTGTGTCCCCATCTTCTCTCAGGAACAAACCCCTCCTTCTATGTGGTCCTCCTCCACACCTTCTTTTCTCCAGCCTCCTGCTCCTCCTGCTCCTCCTCCTCCTCCCATGCCATTACCTGTAAATTCAGCTGAACAACCATGCCGTTCTCGCCCTCTGCCAACCCCAAGCACTACAAACCATGGCCTACCTCTACTTGCATCCCCTCCTATTAACTATCCCTATTTCCTGCTGAATGGTCAGACCTATTCCACAAACAAACCCAGTGCATCTAAAGGAACTCTGCATAACCAGAGAAGATTTCATCCTTATCCTTATCCAACATAATGAAGGGCTATACAGGTCTATGAGGAATTTATTTATGAGGCACTTTATGCTAGATTTTGAAGCCACAAAAACAGTGAAAAGTCTAGCATACAAAATGAAGTGGTACTTTTTTGTGTCAGTAAATAAAGGTCTGACCTATTTAACGTGGTATGCATTTTTCATAAAATGTTTATGGTGTATTTTAACGTGTTACTATTGCTGTTGTATATAGCTTCTTAAGTGGGGTATTTATAAAATGCTGTTCATTACAGTATTTTGAAATGCACTATAAAATCTAAAGTTAAGGATTTGAATGATCTGGCCTTCAAGACAATAATGTATAGTACTTATGTGTGTATGGACAATTAACACATTACCTCGAGGCCTATATATTGTGAATATTGAGAGTATTTAACTGTACAGTGTTCATTTTATTGTTTATTTGCTTTTTTTATACCCTTTGCCATGTCAAACCTTCAGTCGTTTTAGTATGTAAATTAAAGTGTTTTAAACATATATTTAAAAACATTTTATTTGGCGGCAATTTGCGTACAATGTTATTCATAAAGTTGTTGTGTATGACCAATAAGGAATAAACAATAGGCCTACACATTTTCCCAGTGGTTACTGGTCCATTGGTTACTCTGATCATACATGCATGTTTTTATAACCTGCTACTGACAATTTAGCTTTACAATAGATTATTATCTCACATGATAAAAAAAATATCCCAAAAACCAGCTTGATATAGGCTAGGCCAAGTTAGCCACAATGGTTGCATGAACGTAGCAAAGCACCACTCAAGGAAGCTTCACATTTTAGAGGGGATGGATCACCCAAGTCCAAGAGGCAATGTTTTTGGCTATTTGGACGTGTCATCCATTGTTAGCACTGAGGCCTTAGGCCTACCGAAGACCGACTGAATTGTGGGATACAAAGTAAGTACAATATCAAGAATAGCCTACACAGTTAAAGTCGATTGTATTTAACCATTGTTTAGGTTGCGCAACGGCATGTCAAGATAATGGTTTAGAACAAATTAAATCAAAGTTTGACCTTCAAACGTGAGTGGAACTGAACACCTGTTTAAGATCTCTGAATATGTTGCCTTCACCCTATGTACAGTGTAGGCTAGACATTGACAAACATTTAATGGTGTGTAAAAGGTGTTTAAAAGCCAGTTAATTATTATATGCTATTAAATGCGCCCTCGACTAAAATTTATTATTATCTTAAAAAGGATATATTATTTATTATAATTTTTAGAGGTTTTTTGTGTGTGTAATTTATACATTTCTGCCTGGCACTGCTGGAAAAGAGACTTGGGGCACGTTCAATCTCAAAACGGTGTGCACCGTTTTGCTACGGTTTCCTGGTTGAATTACATGTTTCCTCGAAAAGGTGTGAAACGGTACACAACGGCCTTTGATTGTTTTCTCTCGTTTGGTAAGTGTGACAGAGGTGTTACCCAATCAGCAGCGACCTGATTTTAAACGCCATCGAATTAAAAATGCAGTGCACACAATGAATCCTTCTAGCGTCGTTTATATATGCAGCTAATGCAGTGTGTTATATGAAACAATTGAAGACATGTTTGTCTAAGAATTGTATAGTTGCAATGCTTGCAAAAACAGGTTGTTCAACGCCACCTTCCGTTTAAATAAAGGTTTTGCTACGTTTTGACGAGGCTGAACGCATCTCAGTCGGTTAACCCTGTATAAATAAAATAAATAATAATAAAAAATTATAATATTGCACATGTGAACTAAGCCATGAACACGAATGCCAGGAACACTTGCTACACATTTAAGTTGTGGTGTGTTGAATCTCTCAGTCGGTCGACCCTGTATAAATACATAGATAGGCCTACAGTAATAAAATAATAAGCTATTCTTGAGGCGGCGCGCTCTCTCTGATCTCATTCGTCCATATGATGACGCGCTGAGCCAAACACTAAGCGGCCATTACACACAGCAAATTTCCTTCATGTCTAGTAGAAGGTCGGGGGAGAGGAGAAGAGGGAGAGCGCGAGGCCGATTTATCGCTCGCTGCTGAGGTCAAAATAAGTTGAGTCCGGTTTGTTTGTGCCACCCGCCACGTTTGGTACCAACGGACTTGTAACCCATCGAACTGTTGAAATCGTCATTAAAGCCACGGACCACTCTTGAGTTTGGTTAGCGGTAGCCAGCTAACCATAACATTAGCTTACAGATAACCGAAGTGGAGCTACGCAGTCTCTGTTTTGCCATTGCTAGCGAGCTACACTAAGTTGGTTAGTTGGCTAGCAAGCTAGCTAATCTGAGTCGTCAATTTGAAAATTTAAATCAGCATTGGCTCTGTGAAAGCCAGCACTAACTAAGAAAACAGAAACGTGAGATAGCTGGCAAGTCCGAATTCCGTCAAAATGGATGATAAAGTATTCACTAAAGAATTAGACCAGTGGGTCGAACAATTAAATGAATGCAAGCAGCTGTCCGAGAATCAAGTGAGGACGCTTTGTGAAAAGGTAAGATTCTAATGCAACGATTTATCATTACACGAACTGCGTTAGCAGCACAGAAGCCAATGGTGCAATCAGATTTTAAGGCTGCTAGCACTGTTAACAGTAACACAAACGTGAGCAAGGCCTCTAGTCTAGTTGCTGGTCGTTCAGTCATATTTTAATGCCCCAAATAAAAACGTTACTGCTTGTTTGCACCACCAGTTATAATTTTGGGCAAGTACTACCTGACGTCGGCCTCGACCTGGTCATGCCATGTTCATGCCATGGTGGGCCAGCATACGAGAACATGACCCGGGGTGTAACCAGTCTTTAACGTTTTGGCATGACTCAACATCAAGCGATACAATCGAACTGCCTAGTCTGGCCTGAAAAAAACAACTCACTGATTAAAATTATAGCCCACATCCTTGCCTTTGGCTGCGGTCAGATCATTCGTGTTAGTAGTAACTTGACCAGATCTTGAACTTTCAGATTGCTGGCCGCTCCTATGTCTAACGTTTTATTTTGTAACGTTTCTTCTTAGTAAACCAGCTAGTCGTTAAAACGTTAAACTCACCTGGCACATGAACAGTGAATATTTTTCTAAGCGTTTAACTGTTTCCCCAAAATGAATAATTCACAGGATATTGCTTACACCACAGAAACTTTCCATCTATGTGCATTATTTTTTTGATAGAAGTCGACACTGAAGTTAATTGGCTTTTATAGACAAGTTTTGTTTGGCTAATTTACAACTTGAACGAGGCTGGCTGGCATACATAATCGAAATCAGACCAAGGAGGAAGAGTGAGGAAGGGCACTGTGAAGAGGTTTCCATGGATACACATTGACATTGTCTCCATAGTGATGATGGTGAAATGCATTGGTATAGATGAGCAGGGGGATATGATTATACATCTTTGACTTATTCTTTTTTATGTTACTGTTTCAACACTGTCATATTCAACTTGCCATTTCTCTGTTAGGCCAATTTTATGTTAATGAGAGTCAGGGCATTAACCATAACATGCTTTGTTATTCAGCAATTGTCTGTAACCTTCTTTCTGTTTGACCTTCAGTCGAGGGGAAGATCTTTCCACGATTTGGAATGATTCCAACAAATAAATGAGAACAGTACCAAAAAAAAGTTTCTTTAATCTTTAGTGATGTGATTGAGCTGCTCGTTATCATCCCTCAGTAATTTTGTGTATGTCTTTAGGCCAAGGAGATTCTGACCAAGGAGTCCAATGTGCAGGAGGTGCGCTGTCCCGTCACAGTGTGTGGCGATGTGCATGGCCAGTTCCATGACCTCATGGAACTGTTCAGAATCGGGGGCAAGTCCCCCGACACCAACTACCTGTTCATGGGAGACTACGTAGACAGAGGCTACTACTCGGTCGAAACTGTCACACTTCTTGTATCCTTAAAGGTAATAGAGAATGGACGGTTAATTAATTGATTTTATTTAATTTATTTATTAAAATCACTTGTAAGAAAGAATGATTGCATCCTTATGTGGTAAAAAGCAAAACGTTTATATAGTATTAATAGCTTTGTTATTCTACCTGGGGTTGGGCCTAGATGGTCTAAAAAATTTTTAAGTAATTATCTCTTTTTAATTAGGCTACTCTGTAATTTGTTTAAAAGTGGTTTTTAGACATTCCAAATTCGACCCCGCTCCACTTTGTGTAATTCAAAGCTCCAATTATATAAAGATCAGCTATCTACTCTTTTGCAATCTGGTGGTCAAGACACTAAGGCTATTGTTTGCAGAAGAAAATGTCAGGGGAAAGCATTTAACTTACTTCTCGGTATGGTCTCTGTTGCTGACCTTTAAAGCAAGCAGTCCCGGGCTTCTCTTGCAGCTGCATGGTTACGGTCCAGGTTCTATCTGAACTAGTTATATTTTGTGTGTAACAAAACCTTGTAGCGTGCAGGAGTCTTTTTTGTTGTTGTCTAGTCGCTTGTCTGGAGTTTCTGAGCTCAGTCAGCATGCTGACCAGTTGTAAGTCACAATGTATATTATCACACTGATGTTGTACTGCTTTCAACATTATGTCTTCTATTGAGATTTATTCTGCCTGCTTTGGCTGAATGACAGCACAGCATTTGGGTAATTGCTTCAGCTCCTTGAAAGCTGTTTATGTGGTGATCACCTCATTAGTTCAGAAGATGATGAAGTATATTTTAGGATTTAGCGGCTTTTGCCAACTGTAAAATTCTATTTAAAAACGGCTTCCGAAAGCCATGACACAAGTTTCTTCAATTAGCAAGTAAAACTTGGGATGAAA
>JAVQIZ010223908.1:0-10041 GCA_036023535.2 Galaxias brevipinnis | reverse complement strand
CGTGAGCAGCTGTTGCTTTTAGATAGATCCACAACCGGCTCACTGGAATATAGTAAACAAACAACAACAGTCCACTGGTGCTAGGAACCAGATCCACAACAGTTGGTGAAAAGATAGGCCTGCTTCCGTTCCCATTACGACCTGCGGTCCAAAGTAACCTAGCACGCTGACCTTGTTTCTTCTACCCCTGCCGCGGCGGACACTGCTTTGACCCACATTTAGGCTGCTAAAGAGTACAGGTACCCAAAGGGAAGAGGGCTATGTTTGGGTGGGTGCCTGGGTCAAGTCTGCGCCCCCTTGGGTCATGCCAAGTATCTCACTGCTAGGACGAATAGACAAAGCTATCTCAAGTAACACAGTAACTTACACACCTATTTGTGCAGTGGCTTCACTATGCAATGCATTAACCTTTAGACTATCTACGGGCTATGCCTACACGTAAAGGGCAGCTGTATACATGTTTATATACCTGGATGTAACAAGACTTAGTCCCTGTAGACAAAGTACCGTATCACTCAAAACAGGCGAGAAACATGAAAAGATTGAAGCACAGAACGCTTGGAAAATGACAAGTCTGACACCATGTAACGTGTGCATTATCTGCCATTATCTAAGGTGGGCATTACGGCTACGCTGTCTGTGTATTTGTAAAGTTATGTTTCTTTGTTTACTCAGGACGAGCATGAAAGCAAGAGAAAGAGAGAGAGAGAGAGAGAGAGAGAGAGAGGAGTGGCGTGCTCGTTTCTGTTTCGTCCCTGAAGCGACTTCCCTGGCGGTGGCCTCGATTGGTAGCTGAAGTACGGCGGGGGGTGGGGGGGGGGAGGGGGTTCCGAGCGCGCGGCTTCATCTTTGCTCCCACTCGTGTCCTATTTCTGGGGCCGCCGATTTTCGTTCTTTATAAATATATCTCTGGGAGCAACCAGCCTCATCCTCCAGGCCTGACTGAGCTGAAGCAATCATTTCCCAGGGAAACAGTGTGGGCTGTGTGGCCCCGCGACTGACCTGCTCTCGGTCCCTTTCATGTTATACAACACCCCCACCCACCCACCCCCCGCAATTCAAGACGCTGGAGCTGAGATTGACACAGCCTGCCGTCGCTGTTTCCTCACGTGCAGCGAGGGTCCGACCACCTCTCCACCTCTCCACCGCTCCTCGCGCCGACTCCTTTGTTAGCTCGTCTCCCTTTGCGGGCTGGCTCTCCACGTTGTCCTCTCCGGGCAGTCGGGAGCCAGGTGGGAACGGTGAGTCGCGTGTGTTCGGTCTGTGACTAAGGGGAACTACTTGTGTTCTTGGGGCCTGGCGTGGCGTGGGAGCCGGGCTGCTGTGTGGGTCCCCTCGGCCCACCTCCCAGGCCCGAGCGAGCACGCTACCCGTCTTTCTGCTATCTGTCTGCCATCACCCCCACGGTTTGGAAGTCAGCGTTCACTGAAACCGCTCCCTGGCTCTTGTGAGGGAGGGATGATTGTTAGTCTAGTCTGCCGCCACGGTCTTTTCATTCTGCGTGCTGTCCCTGGTTGATGACAACGCGGTAGGCCGAGGGTTCTGGTGAAACATCCACTTTCCTTCTGCGTTCCCTTAACAGTGACAGGAAAACCCTGTATCTGTAAAAAGACTGTCTTCACATTTGTCAGAGCAGATGAAGATAGATTTTAAGACGCACAGCCGCTTTGAAATGAGATATGGCGTTTGAACGGATTTCTAAAGGACTGTAAGGTCTTCTCTTTAAAACAATAACAAAGAGTCTAGTTTAATGCTATGACCTACTGTACTGATTGGTCAGGGGGGTTACACTAATATTATAGGTTCTATGTACATTTGGGATGTGGTCTTAAAAGCTTGGCGGTCACTGGTTACAGGTCAGTTAAGGTCTTGATGGGATCAATGAGGTTAGCAGTTAAAGCTCATATCACTCAATTCACATAGTGCTTCATATGTGCATTTACATGGCAACTCATTGTAGGATTACGTGGACAAGCATGGTAATAAAAATTTAAAAAAATGCAGAGCCAGGCAATTTGATTGATGAAACAGTTTCCAGAGGATCAGAAGCAGCAAGATTTAGCATAACTGCAGTACAGTAAGGTTTTAGCTATGCATGAAATCGAATGTACATTTCATCTTGTTACATTTTCATTCTCTGATTTACTCGGATTCTATCTTTATCAGGTTTGCACTTAAAAAAAAAATTGGCACAAAGATTTTGATAAAATATGATATGTGCGGTAATTATGGAATCATATTGTTCTGGGTAAAATATAAATTCATTTGACAGCACGCAGAGATTTCACATTAGCCTACTTGCTCTTAAATGGCAAATCCTGGTCTGTTGTCAATCTTAGCCTGTTAGGTTTTATCTGAAAAGAATGGGCCTAAAATAGCCTCGAAAGGAAAACTTGTTGATATTTCCGAGAGCATTTAAGGTGAACCAAAAGGCTAATACTACTCTCCTTCACCGTGTGTGTGTGTGTGTGTGTGTGTGTGTGTGTGTGTGTATACGTGTGCGCGCGCGCGTGTGGATCAAAATCCATAAGACGTCCGAGTTTAGATAAAGCCACTCATCTAATATACCACGCGCTTATAAACAACCAGTATGGCTATAGGTTGTCAAGTTCTTTATGTGTAGACGTTTACATTTTTTATATTATGCAGTAGTGTGACCAACGCTTCAATTGTCAACTGACTTCCTTCAGAGCGTTGCTACATTGCATGAACGCATGTAATTGCCTGTGCGCTGTCAATGGTGCTGAACTTGGAACAGTCGCGCGCCACCTCTAATCTTAAACAGTGTCTCCGAGTCCTCGATACAGTGACAAAAGCAAATAAACAATGTCCGTCTGCTCTATATTTAGATTCCAACGCGTAAATACTCACCGTTCTCCACAATTTATGTGTCTTGACCGTTACTGACGTTGCTGTCACAATTATATGAGAAATGGAAACCATTATTCCAAACACAACAGCCAGCAGTGTCCGAACGGGCAGAAGCGCATAGGCGACGAATGTGACTAAAATTAGCTGCCACATGCCCTGCTCCGGAGAAGTCGGGGGATCCATCCCCACCACGCCAAGGGAGAAGGGACAGCAAAGGAAAGAGAAAGTAAAGCCGAAGAGCAAGGTCAGGTTAACAATCTGCTGGAGCTGGGTAACCTGAAGGTACTTCACATTAGTGACTATGAAAAGAGAAACGAAGATGATGGAATGGATCGGATGGGACCCCTTGGAGATGGTGAGAGTAGGGCCAGACAGCAATTCCAAGATAGCCAGCGCAGATGCCATGATGATAAGGACCGCCAGGGCTTTGAGAGTGGACGTCTGCTCCAGCTTCAGGTTGTAGTTCTGGAAGAGGGACTCGAGCTCCTTGCAGTCAAACTCGTCCTCGCAGACAATGGCAGTCATAGATATACCCGGTGGACAGTGGCCTTTCTTCCGCCGGGTTTTGACTTTCTGAAACGGAATTTCCTCCATGACAGGGCCATTCATAAACCGAAAATCAGTTCACAGTCTAGTTTTACGGAATGTCGATGCCCGCACTGCGGGTTGAGCAGGGGAATAGAAACGCCGGCTACAGGCAGTCTCAAATAGCCTTACGGAGACTGGCAGGAGACCGCGGGTAATCTCCAGACGCGCGCCACGCACTATCCACAGGTTAAAATATGTTGTTCTCAAAATTAGTTAAACAAAGGAACCTACAAGCTCCTTGTTTCCTCGACGAAGATAACCAAAAAGTCGGCTACCCCTGGCTTGTTGTTTTTGTTTTGCTGAGCAAAAATAGGAACACATAGCGAGCCGCGCACTCGACGTCGAGTTCAGTATCTGACAGCTTTTGCAGGGCTCAGATTGGATCACGCCTGCGCATTATAAACTACAGATAAGACACGTCTGAGCAACTCTACAGAAAGGCAGGAACCATCATTTAGCGCAAGTGAAGTAGAGGATTTGCATCCCACAACCTAGCAAAACAATTACACAGATCGTACAAGATGCAAAATATAATTTGTTTCAAATGTAACTAACTGAGTGGTCCATTGCATGTGTGTGTTTGTATGTGCAAATTTTTGCATGTGTTTGTGTTTGTATCCAGTGTACAAATATATTGTGACAAAATGGGGGATAAAAAAAAAAAGATCAACACTATGGACCCCATGGTTATGCATAGTTTTTTTTCCAATTGGGGGTGGGGGGGGGGGGGGTCTGGTGATTGCCTTAAGAACCCCTATACCCCCCTTACTTTACAATGTGTGTGTGCGTGTGTGTGTGATTGTGTGTATCAGTCACAGTGTAGTGCAGGAAGACCCAGTAGCAAAGAGGATAAACTAAGGCTTGAGCCGAGGCGTGTGCAGAATCAGCTTTACTTTAAGCGTTCTCAAAAGCAGTGACATACAGGTTCGCCAATACAATCATGAACACTAGGCAAAGACACAATAGGAACTCAATGTATACACACACAGAAACACATGTGAAAACAATAGGCATAATGGAACACAGGTAGCTCAAATAAGGAAGAATTAGGGGTAGGAGGAGGCAAAGTATGCAAGGGGCTGCCCCTACTGGCAGACCTGAAATAGGCCCATAAGACCCTGACAATGTGTGTGTGTGTGCATTAGTTTGTGTGTGGGTCCAAGAGAGTTAATTTGAGCATGTAAAAGTCACAGTATCAAAGAGGCTTCCTCAGAACGAAGCCAAGGAAGTGATCTTTCTTTCCACACCATTCTCTTTGAAGTCAAGCTGTATTCTCCACGTCAAAGCATCAAAGCACCATATATCAAATGCAATCAGTTGTTATTATTATTCTCTTCCAGGTGATATGTGTGCAAAAGAAATTAAGACTTATTTGATTCAATGCAAATAAATGTACAACCCAACACACCATAAGTCCAAAATACAACACGTCTTTCTTTCTGTGTGTGTGTGTGTGTGTGTGTGTGTGTGTGTGTGTGTGTGTGTGTGTGTGTGTGTGTGTGTGTGTGTGTGTGTGTCCTTTTTTCCCTCTCATATCTATTTCTGGCCGTATGAGTTACCAGCATAATGGGCCAAGCTGCATACAGATGTCATTGGCGATGCCCATCCTTCTGCGAGTGAGGGCCCCATCCCCCAGCCTGCCCCTCACATGAATTCAAATGTGATACCATCATCATATCCGGCCAGCACACTAAACACAATACTGAGAAAAAAACAAAACATTGCACACCCCACATCGGTCACTGTGTGTGTGTGTGTGTGTGTGTGTGTGTGTGTGTGTGTTTGTGTGTTTGTGTGTGTGTGTGTGTGTAAGAAAGAAAGATAGGGAGAGAGAGAGCATGCATCTTATTTCCGTGCGTATGCAAACAAACACACTGGGGCCCACTCACGGAGGAACTGTGCGTTACCACCCCTGCCACTACCTGCTCCCCCAGCCTCGCCATGCACCCGCTTGGCATTCACACTGTGGCGGTGACACCCCGGTCATTACCAGGAGGGGATTAGTCATCCATCAGAGGGTGGCGCCCACAACCTCACGGCACGCTGATGCACAGACAACCCCGACCCAAAGCACCAAACCAACTCCCTCCCTCTTTACTGCTAACGTCGCTGGGGTTCAGTTACGCAAACATTGACTCGTCTGTAAGGCAGACAAAGATAGTGAGGAGGGATTCGTTGAGAAAGGAGAAGAGCGACGACTGAGGTGATGAATTTTATACTGTGTTTGTGGAGGAGGAGAAACAGGTTTCTCAACCACATTGGAAAAGTTATATAATCATTAGGACCAGCTTCAACTTTAAACCTCTAGGCTACTATTTAATAATGAAAACAGACAATAATTAGCCCTGCTTCCATTGCAGACACATAGCCTTTAGCTTCCAAACACTATTTCACATTCCAAGGTCAGAAATGGCCTGCAGCAGGGAATCTACTGCCAGAACCCCCAACTCTAGAAGAGCCTCCCTTCGCATAAAATCAACTAACTACCATTTACATTTGAATTGCCTCATAAATAAGTATATTTATTTCAATTGTTTTACTTAATTTTATATTTTTACTTTAGCATATGTATGTATGCATATGCACTGATCAGCCACATTAACATCAGTGACCGGTGAAGTGAACAACATTGCTCATCTCATTACAATGGCACCTGTCAAGGGGTGGGATGTATTAGACAGTCGGTTCTTGAAGGTGATGTGTTGAAAGCAGGAAAAAACGGGCAAGCGTAAGGATCTGAGCAAAGTTGACACGGGCAAAACGTAATGGGTCAACTGACCCAACTGACCCAACTGACCCAACTGACAACTGGGTCACAGCCTTTCCAAAACGGCAGGTCTTGTGGGGTGTTCCCGGTACGCAGTGGTTAGTACCAAAAGTGGTCCAAGGGAGTACAACGGGTGAACCGGCAAAAGGGTCATGGGCCCCCAAGGCTCATTTATTTGAAAGGAGAGTGAAGACAGGTGTCAGAACACACAGACTATGTTTGGAATTGCCAACTTAAATATGATCTGCTACATTCTCAAGTACCTACTGTATACTGATTACTCATGCCAAAATGTAGTATACAACTTTTTTCAGGAGATTCGCTTCAATTGTTAGTATAGTCAACTGGAGCATGTGACCAAAACCCATTTTTGTAATTCTGTCAAAGCCAGGAGGATGTTGGCCCATTGCATTTCGATGTGTGAAGCATCGTCTAGCAACCTTTCTCGGGTGCTCAACATTTTCCCGAATATATTATGTGATCCAGGAAGTTTTTCCATATACATATTTCACATAGCCTACCATGTCCCATTGGCATACAGCAACACATTGTCCATCAAATTCGATGCGATTTCGAACACAGCTACAGTACATCGCAGCGTGCTGCCTATGGGGCCACACAGCCACAGACTGGTAAGAGTGCCCGTGTTGACTCCTGTAAGCTGAACCCCCCCCCCCCCCCGCCTACAACGGGCACGTGAGCGTCAGAGCTGGACCATGGAGCAGCGAAAGAAGGTGGCCTGGTCTGATGAATCACGTTTTCTTCTACATCATGTGGATGACCGGCTGCGTGTGCGTGGGATGTGCTGCAAACAACAAGTCCGATCCACCCAGGCCCCACTTCTCGGGTTACAAGACTAACACAACTTTGAAGGATCTGCTGCTATCGTCTTGGTGCCAGATACCACAGGACGGCAAGAAAAAATAATAAGGAGGAAATTGAGGTATAGGGGACCAAATGTCCAACACCCATTTTATTACCCATCCTTCCCCAGTCACCAGCAAGTAGCAGACTGGACATAACCCAAACCGTGACCTTGTCACATGGAGAATCTATAAATCTCCGGACTGAAGGTCTGCCTCTATGACAGTGTTGAGGCCAAGGCACCAGGCAGAGCTCTGCTACTCTGTCAGCCGGCAGCACAAGCCCCTGGGCACCCTGGTGTCCTGGACCTGCCCTCCCCTGCCAGGGCTCCTCTTCTGTGACAATATCCACAGTCGTCTCCCCTGGGACAAGGACAGGCCCCCCAGCAGACCGAATGTAATGCCGACACATTTATCAGGCCACCACTCTGGCTAGTGGGTTGTCTTCGTGAGTACAGAGTGTGAGTGACTCAGTGTTGTTTAACATTGACTAACCCATTACACTAAAGGTTAGCTAGGTTCGTGGCGTCACCAAGTAAAATGGCTTCCTGAATAGCATCTGGGACCTTTCACGCCATAGATTTACGTAGCAGTGTTTTTGGTTTTCGAAAGGACACAGGACACCTTACGCCGACTCATCCCTCTTTAAGAGTGATCGCGCCGCTGACATTTCTACGACGTTATCACAAGGAACACTTGCGCGGGGGAGTTGTTGAGAGAGGAGCTGTTGGCAGCATTTTTCAAAAACAACAGACTTCCCAACTGTTTATCATCAGAAACTGTCGGGCAGGAATTGTAGTTATTCAACAAAAGAAACAATGGAATTAACCATTTCGACAATATTTAACGATCATAATAATTATGCATTTTATTTATGTTGCACTTTTTGAAAACCAAAAGACACTTCAAATAGTAAACAGCAAACATGGCAGATGACACACAAATGATAGCAACAGACATATAGCATCGTCAGTGAACACAAACAAACAAAAAAGAAAAACTGAAATTAACAGAGTGTCAGATGAAGGATTGAAAAGGTCATTTACCACATGGTGGTAGGCCAGAGGGAAAAGATGGGTTTTGAGGCGGGATTGAAAAAGGTATATGATTTAGGATTTGGAATTAGTTTGGGGAGAGAGTTTCATTGTTGTGTGGCTGCCCTAGAAATGCTCAAATACCAAGTTCTGAAGTCTGGATTTGGGGACCAGTTGACCATCTTTGGGGGATCTGAGTGACTGGGAAGACTGATGAGGGTCTAATGTATGATTTATTAAGAACCATATCATGATGAAGTTTAATCTATGAATGCGTCCAGATTGTGGACATATTATTTTACATTCATCCTCCTACATGTCTGTTCCCCATCGTTCCCACTCACATTTCACGTCAACAAGTTTTCAATGGAAACAGAAAGTGAAGAGCGAAGATTATTTCCCCTGAAAATAGCCTAGGACGATGCACAATATGTTCATTGTAGACTCAACATGAAATAATGAGATCAATGATTAATGAGATAATCATGGGAGCCAGGAGCTGTGAACGCCATTTTCATTTCTATTAAAGTGAACTGGGATCTCCCCTCGGCCGGGCCCCTAAGCTTTGTGGGGATCCCCCATCTCAAACTAAAGCAGCTCAGATGTATTGCCATTGATTCCCTGTGTCGTTTCTTCACAAAAACCCCCTCGCGTCCAACCCTGTTTTCCCAACGGCATCCAGAACAGCGCACACTTTTCCTCAACCCCACGCTGAGATGTCAGGAAATAGAAACGCTGCGTGCCCTTTTCATACTCTTTGCTTTCCAAGTGTTTCGGGATTGACAGGTGCTTTCCGGACCATTTGGTTGAAGGAGCCCCCCCGCCACCCCCCCCCCAGCTGTGCCTCGGCGGTTGGCCAGCGGGGCTGTGAGGCAGGGCCTGCTGGGATGTAAAGTGGACTCCCCCGGCCTCGCTGAAGGCCCCCGGAGTCAGAGGAGAGCCCCTGGTTGGGAGAGAACAAAGGGCCGATCGGAGGGGCGTTCACCGCGCCGCTTCACCGCACTCCAAGGGCACCTGACAAGGAGACGGATTACTTTAGTACCCGCTGCTGGCTGCCAAGCAGACATATATCAGAAATGGCTACACACAGCTGTATCTCTCTCTTTATCTCATTTCCTATTTACTTTTGTTCCTTGATCAAGTCCCTATGACCTCTTTGTTTCAGTGTTCTCATTTCAATACTGCATGTATGTACTATGTGTACCAAACTGTATTTATAGTTGTATTTCAGCGATACAGTAATCAGAGGCATACTTAAAATTAAAGGGAAATTAAGTTCTTAAATGTCAAATGTGCTATCAAGCTGTCTGTTGTATTAGCCCATTGCTCACAGCAGAGACAATCAAAGCAATCCCCTAGAGAATCAAGCACTGCAGCTGCCATCTTAATCTGGAGGAGAGGAGAGGAGAGAAGAGGAGAGGAGAGGAGAGGAGAGGGGAGGAGAGGGAGTGGGGTGGAGAGGAGACTGAGAAGAGAGGAGAGGAGAGGCGAGGAGAGGAGCTCGAGAGGAGTCGAGAGGAGAGGAGAGGAGAGGAGACTGAGAGGAGTGGAGAGGAAAGCAGAGGGTTAGGAGAGGAGAAAAGAGGGGAAAAGAGGAGAGGAGACTGAGAGGAGTGGAGAGGAGAGCAGAGGGTTAGGAGACTGAGAGGAGTCGAGAGGAGAAGAGAGGAGAGGTGAGGAGAGGAAAGGAGAGGAGAGGAGAGGGAGTGGAGAGGAGAGGAGACAGAGGAGAGGAGAGGGCTCTCTTAGCAAACAGCTTCCAGACCATGTGTAATATACAACCCTTGCCATCCATCTCAGCTGTCTGCCCCCTGTACTATCAGTCAGGCCGTTCAGAGTGACACTCCCCCAAAAGAAAAACGTTCTGCCCCCCCAGGCCGCCAACTGTTGGTGCTGCCATGTAGGACTCCAAACAATG
>JAVQIZ010223903.1:0-11077 GCA_036023535.2 Galaxias brevipinnis | reverse complement strand
AAATACTTAGACTTTAGCCATTAATATCCATGTAAGTACTTACAGATTTGTCTACACATTTACAGATCTATGCACGCATTCACAGATTTGTCTACACATATACAACTCTCAATACACTTGTAAATCTGAATACAAACGGATATTGTTTATACACTTACAAACCAGGGGGGTATTCCATCAAGCTAGATAAACGAAAAGCCTGGCTTATTTAGAGAAGTCTGGCTAATTTTAGTGAGAGATCCGTTCCATTACTGTGGCTAATACGAATCCCCGCTCAGTTACCAACGTAATTTATACCACTGAACTAGCCTGCTTCGTAGTAGGCTAACTGTCAAGCTTAGTTTAGCTGTGTTACAAAGAATATCCAACAGGTGGAAACAATATCCCAAAAGACAGTTCCGTCAAGTGTCTTTTCTCGCTCGCTTCACTTTTGTCACATACCGTATGTCCGTGTTCGGAAACATACTTAGGTTCAGACCTTTTTCTCACAATGTATGTGACCAAGCATGAATATAAGTGTTTAATTCCATTTCACTTTAAGATTGACAATTCCTGTGTTCGCATCCTTAATCCACATTAAACATAGGCCTTCAAAATAAAATGCTGAAATAATGTGTTCACTTTGGGATTACATTTCCTTATTGTAATTGCATTAGTTGTGACAGAAATCTATCTAAAACACAATGTGACATTGAAAATGACATTTCTTTGTCACCATACTAAAACTTTTTTTATTATAGAGCTTTTATGCTTTTTTCGTTGGCGCAATCAAGAGACAACTTACAATCGGGCTTAATGTCGGGATCGAACCCCGCCCCCTGCGATAAGCTCTTTTCCCATCAGTGAAATGCGCTTTTTGCCTGGTGAGCTACCAGGGAGCCCGTTTTCACGTGGAGGCCTATATTAACCATGAATCAGATATCCTATTATTGAGCCTGCTGATGATATAGCCGCAGTCTCATCATAACGATGTCAATGTTAATTTACATAAGAAAGTAGGCCACTAAATTACGCATTTAATCTGTCTGCAATTTTTGCCAACGCTATTTCCCTCGCCTTGAAAATCACAGCAGTATTGCCATTTTTGGTGATGAGACAGTCAGTGGCAAATTCCTTCAACATGTTTTTCTCGCGAGAAGATCACAGCTCTTTCTGGTTTTTGCGGCATTTTATCTGTCTTTTGACAATCGATTGTTCCAGGCTGCTTCTGTTCTCTGTGCGCACACACAATGCCAGCTTATACAAGCCTGGCTTGAGTTAATGTTGACTGGAGACGGCTGAATTGTGTTAATGGAACGGCTTGTGGCTTAAGTCAAAGTTGACGCTTGTTCAAGCCAGGCTTTTTCTATTAAGCACCGATGTCATTAGCGCGGTTGATGGAATACCCCCGATTACGCATGCACGTATTGAGGTACAGATGCACAACTCTCCACATGCATTTCAAATAGTTTTGCTACAGTAATGACGCCATACATTCGGATCCATAAAATTCGGTATAAAAAAATTCGAACAGTGAAATTGAGGTCCAAAGATTCAAGTTAAAAAAATTCAGATAGCAATATCCGGGATACCGAGGATAGGATAATCAATTGAGCAAGAATGCAATAGAGAGCCTAAGTCAGCCCCTTCCGGTTTATCGCTATGGGACCTTATGTCGGAAAAAAATATGTATGGAAGTCAACGGTGAGAGGCAACTTATGTTTCGATCTCGAATGAATTGTGCCATGAAGTACACATATGATGTTTGTCAACTTAAAAGATAGTTTTGCACGTCAATAAAGTCACAACCTCAAAACAGAACTGTCCAGTTCCATAAACAATAAACATAGTTTTTAACCATATCAAAATTACGTAGTATATTTTTGAAAAAGGCACATTAGTCATCTTGCAAAGGTAAATATAAATAACTTTGCTTTAGAACTCGTTTTCTACCAACCAGGGGGGTATTCCATCAAGCTAGATAAGTGAAAAGCCTGACTTATTTAGATAAGTCTGGCCAATTGTAATGAGATCCGTTCCATTACTGTGGCTAATACGAATCCCCGCTCAGTTACCAAGGTAATTTATGCCACTGAACTAGCCTGCTCCGTAGCAGGCTAACTGTCAAGCTTTGTTTAGCTGTGTTACAAAGAATATCCAACAGGGGGAAACAAAATCCCAAAAGACAGTTCCGTCAAGTGTCTTTTCTCGCTCGCTTCACTTTTGTCACAGACAGAAGTCTATCTAAAACACAATGTGACATTGAAAATTACATTTCTTTGTCACCATATTTTAAAAAATATTATTCACAGAGCTTTTATGCTTTTTTCGCAATAAAGAGATGGATATGAGATGACATACAGCATGCGGGATCGAACCCCAGCCCCTGCGATAGGGATTGGCCACCTGTGAAATGCACTCTTTGCCTGGTGAGCAACCAGGGAGCCCTTTGCCATACGAATAGTAAACATGAATCAGACATCCTATTATTTCGCCTGCTGATATAGCCGCAGTCTAATCATAACGATCTCAATGTTAATTTATATTAAAAAAGTAGGCTACTAAATTACATATTTAATCTATCTGCCATTTTTGCCAAGCAATTTCCCACGCCTTGTTAATAACGGCAGTATTGCCCTTTTTTGTGATACATTGTTAGTGCTGAGTTCCATTGACACATTTCACTTGCGAGAATAACACCGCTCTTTCTGGGTTTTGCAACATCTTATCTGCTTTTTAACAATCAATTGTTTCGGCCTGCTTCTGTTCTCCGTGCGTGCACACAATGCCAGCTTGTACAAGCCTGGCTTGAGTTAACGTTGACCGGAGATGGCTGAATTGCGTTCATGGAATGGCTTGAGGCTAAAGTGAAAGTTGACATTTGTTCAAGCCAGGCTTTTTCTATTAAGCACCAATTTCATTAGCGCGGTTGATGAAATACCCCCCTGGTGGCAGCTGTATTTGTTTTTATTAATAATAAGAAAAAAAATAAAAATAATTAATTAATTAAAACCACCAAAGAAAATCAAATGGCAGCATTACCAACAAAAATTTTATTTAGTGGCAGTGGACAGATTTTTGGTGGCTAAGCCCTGATAATATTAATCCTAACCTAATTCTCTGATATTTGCGGACATCCCGGGGTAGGTTGGGAACATTGAATCTGAGTTGGCCATGTTCAAAACCTCCATTGTGGAAGAGGCTGCTAGGAGTTGTGGTCAGAAGGTCATCGGTGCCTGTCGTGGCGGCAACTTAAGAATCCATTGGTGGACATCAGCGATGAAGGAGGTCATCAGGCTCAAGAAGGAGGTGCTTCTCTGCTCTTTGCAGATGATGTGGTTCTGTTGGCTTCTTCAGACTGTAACCTTCAGCACGCACCTGAGTGGTTTGCAGCCGAGTGTGAAGCGGTCGGGATGAGAGTCAGCACCTTCAAGTCTGAGGCCATGGTTCTCTGCCGGAAAATGGTGGAGTGCTCTCTCCGGGTTGGGTGTGTGTTGCTGCCCCAAGTTAGGGAGTTCAAGTATCTCGGGGTCTTGTTCATGCGTGAGGGTAAAATGGAGCGTAAGATTGACAGGTGGATTGGTGCAGCATCAGCAGTAATGTAGGCGTTATCGGCCCGACGTAGTGAAGCTTGTGATTTATCAGTCGGTCTATGTTCCAACCCTCGCCTCTGGTCATGAGCTTTGGGTAGTGACCGAAAGAATGAGGTCTCGAATACAAGCGGCTGAAATTAGTTTCCTCTGCAGGGTGGCTGGGCTCAGCCTTAAAGATAGGGTAAGGAACTCGGTCATCCGGAGGAAGCTCGGAGTAGAGCATCGAAAGGAGCAAATGAGGTGGTTCGGGCATCTGATTAGGATGCCTCCTGGGCACCTTCCTTTGGAGGTTTTCTGGGCACGCCCTTCTTGTAGGAGACCCTGGGGTAGACCCAGAACACGCTGGAGAGATTATATATCTCATCTGGCCTGGGAACGTCTTGGGATCCCCCAGGAGGAGCTGGAAAACGTTGCTAGGGAGAAGGACGTCTGGACTACCCTGCTTAGCCTGCTGCCACTGCAACCCGGGCACATAAAAGTGGCGGTGGACGGATGGATGGATAATTCTCTGATACCCTTTTTCCACCATTACGAACCTAGCATCAGTTTTGTGTCGGTGCTAGAGCCAATTCATCGTAGGTTCAATTTGCGAGCCGTATTAGAGCAGTTTGCTTTTCCACGGGCTAGAGAGCCATGTCATTACGTCATTATATACATCAGTATACGTCTGTGCCTCTACTACTCACAACAGCAATGGCAGACTAGCAGCGGTATGAACTGAAATTGCTTTTTCAACCTCCAGTGACTCTTCCCCATTCTTTACTTATTTAAAGACGTGCCTGGCATGCTCTTTTTTCAAAGCGGCGCCCCCTTGCATGTTTTCCTTTTTGCCAGAGCACATCATGTAGCCTATCTGATGTGGAAAATAGTTTAACTTTTGCGAAAGTGCAGCGCTCATCAATGTCACTGCTTTGTCAGCTGGCCAATTAAAATGTATTAATGGCGGGACTAAAAGCTTGGTCTTAGACCAGCAAAGATTTGGGGCCAGCTTGGAACCCATTTTCCTGGTCAAGAGCCAGTTCTTTGATGATGCTACGTACGCCAATGTTACTTTTGCAACAGTAAATCTCATCATGTTGATGAAGTATATCTGCTCTGCGCTTTGTCTGCACTATGCTCTGCGCCCTACCTCGTGGCGAACCAAGCACATTTCTTAACGTGCATGCAGCTTTTCTCCAAATTACTTCATAGACTGCTGGAGTGGGATTCAATGAACCCATTTCGATGTTGTCTTATAAACTAAAGATGTTGCTCACTGATGTTTGTTTCTGTTAACCTGTGCATTATTATGTATTATATACTATCCTCTGTGTTACATTTGCCATGTCTGATGTTTGTTTTTATGCTGATAGCCTTTCTGGCTGAGTCATCATTGAAAATGAGAACAGGGGGGTATTCCATCAACTGCGCGAATGAAATCGGCGCTTAATAGAAAAAGCCTGGCATGAACAAACGTCTACTTTGATTTAAGCCTCAAGCCGTTCCACAAACACAATTCGCCCGTCTCCAGTCAACGTTAACTCAAGCCAGGTTTGTACAAGCTAGCAATGTATGCGCGCACGGAGAACAGAAGCAGCCCGGAACAATCGATTGTCAAAAAGCAGATAAAGTGTCGCAAAAACCAGAAAGAGCAGTGTTATTCTTGCGAGAAACACACGTCAATGGAACTCGGCACTATGTATCACCAAAAAGGGCAATACTGCCGTGATTAATAAGGCGAGGGAAATTGCTTGGCTAAGAATTGCAGACAGATTAAATGCGTAATTTAGTAGCCTACTTTTTTTTACATAAATTAACTTTGACATCGTTATGATGAGACGTTATAATGAGACTGTGGCTGTATCATCAGCAGGCTCAATAATAGGATATCTGATTCATGATTAATATAGGCCTATGAGTGACAAAGGGCTCCCTAGCTCACCAGGCAAAGAGCATGTATCACAAATGGCCAGTCCTTATCGCAGGGGCTGAGATTCGATCCTGGCATTAAGTGTGAGCGCTGTATGTCGTCTCTTTACTGCACCAACGAAAAAAGCATAAAAGCTCTGTAATTAATATTTTATTTAATATGGTGACAAAGAAAGGTCATTTTCAATGTCACATTGTGTTTTAGATAGATTTCTGTCACAAATAATGCAATGGAAATGGAATGCCAAAGTGAACACTTATTTGTCATTTCAGAATTAAATTTTTTAGGCCTATTTTTAATGTGGCAAGGTTGCGACCACAGGAATTGTAAAACTAAAAGTGAAATGGACGTAAACACTCATATTCATGCGTGGTCATATTGTGAGAAAAAGGTCTGTACCTACGTATGTTTCCGAACACGGACATACGATATATGACAAAAGTGAAAAGACACTTGACGGAACTATCTTTTGGGATTTGGTTTCCGCCTGTTGGATATTCTTTGTAACACTGCTAAACTAAGCTGGACAGTTAGCGTACTGTGGAGCAGGCTAGTTCAGTGGTATAAATTACCTTGGTAACTGAGCGGGGATTCGTATTAGCCACAGTAATGGAATGGATCTCTCACTAAAATTTGATACTTATCAAAATAAGCCAGGCTTTTCACTTATCTAGCTTGATAGAATATTCATCAGGTTCTCAACTGACCTATCTGGTTAAATAGAGGAAATTATTATTATTATTATTATTATTATTATTATTATTATATTATTGGCGCCCAGCTCTACTCTGCGCTACATTCAGTGTCGCGCGCCGGCCGAAATAGTTATTATTATTATATTATTATTTGTGTTACACAGCAAACGTAACACAAACGCAATTGTTACTGTTTTTGGTTGATGAAGTGGAGATTGCGGTACACTGTTTTGGTGATGCAGCAAACCCACTGACTGGTTAATGAAAGGATTCACCCAATGTTGTCAACATAGAGCAGAACAAAGTCACTTCACCCACACCTTTCGTACTGCGACGGTGGCATTGTTTATTAAAGAGAAATTACATGAATAGTCCATATGCTAGTCGTATGACTGACATTGTTGCTTCTGGTTGTTGCATTTTACACATTTGTGAAATGCTGAAAGAGTGGAATGTTGATGAACTGGACAACAGCCTGATACAAGCGAAGGAGAGAGACTCAACGATGCTCAACTGATCTGTTACACCATTACTGCCAACCTAACTGCAATGCAAGAGTAAACATGATTGCCTGCCATAATACAATGCAAAACATTTTCAGGAATGGTTTGAGGAACATAACAAAGAGTTCAAGGTGTTGACTTGGCCTCCAAGTTCCCGAGATCTCAATCCGATGGAGCATCTGTGGTCTGTGCTGGAACAATAAGTCCGATCCTTGGAGGCCCCACCTCGCAACTTACAGGACTTAAAGGATCTGCTGCTAATGTCTTGGTGCCAGATTTCACAGGACACCTTCAGAGGTCTTGTGGAGTCCATGCCTCAACGGGTCAGAGCTGTTTTGGCGGCACGAGGGGGACCTACACAATATTGTTTAGTTGGACTAAGCATGCAAACCAAAATGACTAGTTCTTGTATTTTATTTGGAGTAATTTTTCAGGTGGTACATACCAGTCAGCCTGTTCAATAACTCTATTATTTCAATTTCATAATTTTGCTATTTTTAAATATATATTAGGGCTGTCCAAGTTAACGCGATATTAAGTCAAGGCAAATTTGTTTTAATGCCACAAATTCTTTTATGCAATTAACGCAGTCGCAAATCGGACGGCAATATGGATAAAGAAAAGGCCTTTTGTATGGCAAGTTCAGCAACAAACTGCCAGATGGGTCTGTCAACAAGACAAAGTTATTTGCAGTTACTGTTGATTTGAATTGAGTTACTAACGAAGAACATCTCATCTGAAATACCATTTGCTAGCCAAGCACACAGCTAATGAAGGCAGCCCTGTAGCCCAAAACAGCTCGCTTGCGAGCCTTTATATTTCCCCCTGTGAGGATGGACACAATTACATTCTGGCTTTCTTCAGAAGTGTGAGGGATCTTTGATGCTGGAGCAGTGTAACTTTTAGCTGACCAATGTACCTGTTGTACAATGAATGCAGTGTTTTTAGTCAGAAAGAAAGAAAGTTGGTTCAGCATGCCCTTGAACGCTTGCGCAAGCCTATCAGAAATTTATTGTAAAAGAATGTTAGTAAAGCCTGTTGGATGCTAGGGTGAAGTTTGCGCTGTCAATTAGTCGTTTCTTGGGTGTAAAATATTGGTGATTTGAGCATATTGGTAAATGCTTGACCTGTGTTGGTCCCTTATCGGTAAAGTCTGTTTTGCGTTAATGCTTAAAAAAGGTTTGACACACTGCATTGTGTGAGATACTTGCTTAGTCATACTCATATCTCATGTTACATTTTGCAGGCTTGAGTTTACCATGTTTTGAACAGAGCATATTTGTTTTATTTCTGGACAATATTTGCTTTGTGTAGTGGATTGATTTCCAATTGTACATTCATTTGCATGAAGCAACCATATTTTGTCCTCTTTCATGTTGATGACAGTATCAAAAACATGAGATTTCCTATTTATGGCAAATTTTGAAAAGATTTTTTTTTAAATTAATTTGCGATTAATCACAATTAACTATGTACACCAATGCGATTAATCGCAATCACATTTTTTATCGTTTGACAGCCCTAAGATATATATATTTATATGAACAGCAGCGTAGCTATAGCTACAGTATCTTGTTTATTTTTCTTTCTGCACAGCTGAAGAAGGGCCCTTATGCTCGAAACAACCTAAATTAAATTTTAAATTATTTTAAATAATTTAAATCATTAAAACTTTTGTGTACATCTATTTTTTTTCTCAACCTATATATATTTTATAAATTGTGTGTGTATATATATATATATATATATATATATATATATATATATACTGTACTGTATATATAGGATAAGATGAAAGGTATTGTTGTTTGTATCTATGAAAGGAGAGCATCAAAAGGTTAGTGCATTGAACAAAGTCTAGTGAGGAACCACAATCCAATCACATGCAAGCACCCACACACACAAAGAAAAAAGATGAAGCTTGGTCAAGCAGCAGATTAAAAGACTTGTCCCGAACTGTCCCATGATCTAAATTCTAATCAAACATAATTTACAGCCTGTTTTATTTGGGCCCCTTGAGGTCCCTCCTGCCTCTTTGCCATGGCAACCTGTGTCTCATTTCAGAAATGTCATGGTACATTATCATCTGGCAGGCTCACACTGCCTCCCCACCGCTGCTATTTCCTTATCCTTTTCCCCATCGTTCATCATCTAAGCTTTTTTTTACTATTTTTTTTAGTACTATAACTCCAACATATTTAACATATTTTTTTATTTCATGTTTTTACATTTATGTTTTTACTTCTACATCACCTTATAACTCTGGTTATGAAAAGCACTTCATAAATACTTGTACTTATAATGTACTTACATGCTACTAACATCCTAAGGACACATTCATTCATTCCTAAGAAGTGTGCCATGAGCCTACCATGAGCCTACATTTAGTATCAGTCATTTGACTATTTCATAGTGACAAATTGACAAATTGATCCTGTGTGAAACAATGAAAAATGGGTTTTGAGCAGGATGAAATGCATTAAATTGCAATGGTTTAGCAGCAGTGTCATTGCTTTTTATTGTTATTGCATCATCGTTAATACTGACAACCTTAATTAACAGTTGTTATATATATATATATATATATATATATATATTATTATTATAGTAGTAGTCACATAAGAAGTTTGTAAAGCTAACTAAAACCTTTCAAAACCTCTGAGGGTTCTAGTCTAAATCAATGTGGGGCTATCATCCTAAATAAACATTAACTGCTCATTAAATCGTTAACTAACATGTTATAAATAATATTGGCATTATTACCAAATATGGTGCATTTGTGTGAGTGTGGTCGTGTATTTGTAGGTTTGCCCGTTTTCTTTTTCTTTTTTTTTTCTTTTCAATCAGCATGCTTCTTGGTTGCTCATAGTATAATGATCATTCAATTATAATTAAGATACAAACATCTAAAAAATGTTTTACAACCAACCTCTTGGTTAATATCATGCCAATGAAATTCAACCAGTATCTCTCCACTACAACAAAACAAGTTGAAAAGCTCTGTGGTATACAGGTGTGGCTCATGCTTGCCACAGACAATGCACATTAGGGTAGCAGATAGATTCAAACACTTCTCCCTCCCAATGTTATATTAACCAGCATCGTTGTGGGGCCTGGGACCTGAGGAGACACAATTATTTGCCTGGATATTTGTTTACATATGTATCAACAATGTGGTGTATCTCTTTCCCTATTTGGGCACGGTGTGTGCGAGCATATTGAGACAGTCGATGCAGTGGGTTTGTGGATGATTGCTGTTACTACCACCTTCCTCCTTGCAAAACTCGCAATCCCCACTACCACCTTTGTTGGCACAACAGGGAACCAGATTTCCATCATCAGTAGCGGCAATTTTCTCAAAACAATGTGAGATCACAAGGCACGGTGGCCAGGCTCTGCAGTGCCAGCTCACCTCCTGAAGCGACCAGAACGTATGCAGATTGGGGGATTAATGTTCCCTCTCTTTGTGCAAGTGGGTGTTGAACTGAATGTCGGAGGGTGGCAGGCACATCAGGGCAAATATGTTTGGCAATGAAATTGTGCAAATGTTTTGAGTGTGTGCATTAATAGTCTGGTACAGCATGACATTCCCACCTGTGTGGGATTGTAGAAAACAGAGACAAAAAGATTTTAAGAGTGACATTGCCAAGTGTAGTTTTTTATAATAATAAGAACAAGGATTCCAGAGGGTTTCCGTGAGTCGGAAGCCTTTGGTTTGCAGGAACAAAACCCGTAATAATTATTGTAATGCTGATGCATTGCATATAATTTATCTAGAGTGCATTTAGTGTATTAGTGACTGATATAAATGTTTTGAGGTGCAGATACTGATATTTCGGAGAATTCGGCTGATGAGGGACGATGTTCAAGTAATAGATTTGCATATGTTCGCTGTATCAGAAAGTCAGATTCTGCTGCTGGGACAAATGAATTATAGAAACGATAAGATACCACTGTTAGCTGTATAAATGTCAAAACTGTCACAGGGCGCAGTTTGGCACATCCACTGCGGTTGGCTGCTTGCAAAGGAGTCACCTGTGAAAGTAACAGCTGTCCTAGAGACCTACCTATTTATGAAACAGCATGACAGTCTGTCATAGTTATGTTCATCATTACCATATATAACTATAACTAGTGTTGGGACTAATGCGTTACAAAGTTAACGCTTTACCATGATTTCACTACTATTCGTGGTAACTAGTAAAGTAACGTGTCATTATTCACATTTGAGTAGCTAAGTTAGTTACTGAAAATGTAAATGGGGCCGTTACTAGTTACTGTTACTTATGGAAGCCCATAAGGGACTTTATTCAAATTATAATGTAAACTTGAAAATGCAAATGCAATTCAACAATAGCATTATCACTTTCCACATTTGTATGTGTTATTTGAGACAAA
>JAVQIZ010223884.1:0-13126 GCA_036023535.2 Galaxias brevipinnis | reverse complement strand
CCCAAACACACCGTGAGAGAGCCAGAGAGAAAAAAACAGAGAGAGAGAGAGAGAGAGAGAGAGAGAGAGAGAGAGAGAAGAGGAAAAGTTGAATGTAAAAAATAATCGCGTTTTAAACTTGTACGTCTAACACGGCAATATGCTTGTTTGTTAGTCTGCTGTGTGGTTTCTCTCCTAGCAACATAACAGGGGCTTTACATTTCTGTGTCAGTGTGTGTTGGTGTGTGTGTGTGTTACCTCTCCCCTGGCAGCAGCACCAGGGCTCTGGGATCATTGTGTGAGTAAGTATGTGTGAGAGAGAGTGTGTGTTTGTGTGTGTGTGTTACCTCTCCCCTGGCAGCAGCACCAGGGCTCTGGGATGCTCTAACACTGAGCTGTTCAGGAGAGTGTGACGCAGGTCCCCGTCAGCGTTAGACACCTAAACACAAACAACATCACATGACACACGCAGAGCAACAACAGCAAAACAAACGGGTCCCATGCTTTAAGGCTAGGTCCCACTTCAGACCTTGTTGAAAAAGAAACAAACCACCGATGACAACAGACCTGAACTTTCAAAAGGGTTGTAATTTGTCGTCTATGTTAATTTGAATGAACTGTAGAATAAAACTTTGGTAACAAACAGTGTAACATTTAAAAGAGGGGTGCAGACATGCTTATTTAGATTCAAATCAAAAGGAGCTCAGTGGCAGTTGGTAATGCTTTGCTGGTCAAACCTAGCAACACCATAACCTGCTTTTCTATATTTCTGCGTTTACTGTAACAACAGGCTCATTAGGTATACACATTTAGACTCTAGAATGTCAGGGTGAGTTTGTAAACTCAAAGTTTTTCTATTTAAACTATTTCAACCTTTTTAGGGTTGAAAGTGTACAGTATAAAGCTATAGAAAGGTTTATAAATATTCAAACCCAAATCTTAAATATATTTCTACAGTATCTTCTTACACAGAACTGTTCTGTTAATGACTTTATGACAGTAGCTCTATCTTCTTACACATAACTGTTCTGTTAATTATGTCTTAAGGCCAAATAGCTCCTCCATCTATTGATACAGAACTGTTCTGTTAATGGTGTCACTAGAAATAACAGTACCTCTATCTTCTGAGCCCCAGCGTCAACCCAGTAGAGAAGCCGGCTGACAGGGTCGAAGGTCAACGCCTCAACATTCTGGAGGTCCTTCCTCACCACCACTTCCTGTCCCGTGCTGCCATTCAGACACAGACGCTACAGGGACAGCGAGAGAGAACAAGAAAGAGTGGGATAAAGAGACAGAGAGAGAACGAGATAAAGAGATAGACAGACAGACAGACAGACAGACAGACAGATAGATAGATCGAGAACAAGAGACAGAGAAAGAAAGAGAGAAAGAGGTATGGAGAGAAAGAGGGAGAGAGTGAGAGAGGATAGAGAAAGAGGGATAGAATGTGAGAGAAAGAGGTAGATAGAGAGGAAGAGAGGAGAGAGAGGGAGAGGATTTAGAGAAAGAGGAACAGAGAGAGAGGGGGAAGCAGAGTCCAAGATTAAAGAGAAGACGCTCGCGTCATGTCACTGTGTCAGTGTCACCATTAGAAAGTGAAATTATAATGACAGTAAACAGTGAACATCCTACCAAGAAATATTCTAAATTACAGAACCCTGTAATGCCCAAAAATTACATTAATTAAAACAAACACTGGAGTTGCACAAGGCCCTTTCCTCTTATGTCCAAATGTAACCACTAGCTTACTACATTTGTTTGTCACAATTTCCACAAAAAGAGAAGCAGCAAGAACCACAATCTGGTTTGGACAAAATATCAGATCAGCGTTGTGGGCCAACAAAATCAGGAACTAGAGTTGAGTTCTCCCTTGGGGTAATTCTGACGGGGTTGCAAGTCCTAAATTCGAAACTTAAAACGACAGCGTATCCGAGTCAGTCACGTGGACGGTGCACAGTCTCATAGGAGCCCTACGGGTCAAATGTTAAAAAGCAGCGAGTCACCTGTATGGTGTCCAGCGAGATGTCGGCCCAGTAGAGGCAGTTCCGGTCGTAGTCAAAGTCCAGCGCCACGGCTTCCCGTAGGCCCGACAGAGGCAGAGCCTGGTCTGTGCCCGTGGCCAGGTCGTAACGGTGGATGGAGTTCCTCACCGCATACAGGATGAACTCGTTGCTCTCTATTACAACGGGAGAGACAACAGTTATGTATTTAACACTGTTATCGTTCAATTACCCGATGGAGAGGTTACTCTGCAAACCAACAACAGAAAAAATAATCAAAAACAGATGAATAACTATAAAAAGCCCAAAGGTTAAAACATAACTTGGTAAATTAGCTTTTAAAGTTTTCGCTATATCTATATATAATAACAAAATATATTATCTCTAAAGTGCAGGATGATCATCTTACAGCAACCAATAATCAGATGATTATGTTAAATAAGTAATCGTTACATTACAATTAAACTCCATGATAAAGTTGTTGCTATCTAAGGGAACAATGGAAGTTAATCTTGTTAACTAGCGTACTATTATATAATCATTAAAGTGCAGGATAAATGTGTAATTCTTAAGAGAACAACCAGAGAAGTCATGCTAAATAACATGACATTTATATTATCATCCAAGTACAGGGTACATTTATAACCTTATATGAATATAACATCGTTATTATTGGATATTAAATATATTAATATTACACACAGTAAATACTACAGTGAATACATATATTATTCTCTTTAGCATGAGATCATAAATATATTTTTTTTTTATAAAAACATTCATATCACGGTTTTTAAAAACAAAAGGTAGTAGACTAGTAATACAGTAGACAGATTTAGATGGCTAGTGTCTTTGGATTAGAGACCCCATACTCTCTCTGAAATCCAGAATAAACAGATACTAACTTAGTTGGACAGGATAACCATAGTCTTCAGTTGATAGTGATTAACAAATAGCTCCATTAGTCAAAACTCTAATCTCTAATCTCTTTAATCTCTTATTATTATCTCTTATAGTATACATCAGATAATCTCATAAGTATTATGGCACACCATACTGTATATATAAATACGACACACGGAACCACAGCAGATCAAATCAAAACATGTCTAATCATCAATTCAAACCTACAGTCGCGTGCGAGAAGGGTGCACTTGAACTTTGTACTTATACAATGTAGAGGGTCATCAATGGGTGAGTTATATAATTGTTCTCCTACCGACACACAGACAGCCTCCATTTTGACCTCCCCATCACTCCCTCATAAAAGCAAAAACTGCCATTTCCTCAGGTCTCCCCCCCCCCCACAAACACACACACACAATCAGTAAGAGGATACACAATCATGACATTATCACCTAGTGAACTCTGTCTGTGGGTCATTATGATCTCTGAGAGTCATAAATCAGTCCTATCCCAAGTTAGTCCACGTAGTCTCACGAAGCTAGTTCACGGTCACTATGACAACAACACCCCAAGGTAGATAGTTCAGTGTGTTACTGTACCGACCGCAACACACATTAAGAAGTCATCTGAGTCCAGCATAGACTTACGCTCTAAAACAGACAGGCCATATTTTACAGACCGCACAGAATGACTTATTTATTCAAAAGAACAGAGAGCTTAACCGTTCCTTATCATTTGATGGTGAATCATAAAAGTATATGTTATAAGGACAGGAGTTCCCAACAAATATTAATATTCCCATTGCAAAACTTTAATCAAAAGCAATGAAATAACCTCTTTTTATAAAACTTTTATTTTTTAAATCTTTTATGGAACCATTTGGCCTCTTATTGCTGTTCATAAATGATAAAAAGAAGACAACCATAGATGAGATGGGCAATACAATTCATAAGGCAATCAATCAATCACTCAATGAATGATGAATGAATGAATGAATGAATGAATGAATGAATGAAGTGTTTTGTACCTCCGACTGGACAAGGAAGCATCTCTCCATCCAGTCTGGCCTCCACATCTCCTCCACTGCAGCTGTCCCCTGGTACTCTGCGGTACCTGCAGTGCGTGCACAGTGAACACACACACACACACACACACACACACACACACACACACACACACACACACACACACACAACACACAACACACAGCACACACACACACACACCGAGTCATTATTGGGTTTTGTTTCAGTAACAGCTCTGCGAAGATTGGAAGGTTAGTTCCACAAGACACTAGGGGGTGCTATTTACCATTTAAACCGGCCTTCTGTCAAGGCTAGACATCGCTGGGTTATGTTCCTCACGTCACCATTAATAGAAGAGGAGCGTTCAATTTGTTTATAACAATACTGTTCTCAAATTATTATCTTTAATAATATAATATTAGTGGTTAATGTAACATAAACATCTCATGCCTATTATTGATAGTGCTTCCTCAATGTATGCTTGAGGTTGTTTTAAACGAAGTACGGATATAAACTCAGTTATTATCTTTTTGAAAACTGTGAAACCAAAACAAAATGTTGTTTACATATAACCTAACCAAATGCTTGGCTACCTAGTGCACACTATTGCATCCTGTGCTATAATCATCTACATAACTGATACACCGCAAGCCGGTTCAGACAAGGAGCCTTTCCCCTGCAAAGCTGACTCCACAGAAAACAAAACAAACTTTGCATATGGAAATCAACGTTTCAAAGAGACACTGCATAATGAAATGGAACGCAGAGACAGGGAACTGTGTTGCAGTTGGGAGATATGCTAATATGCTAATGCCCATATAAAACCTCAGGTGGGGTATAGGGGGTTTGGGGTGGGGAGGTGGGGGTGGGATACGTACCCCTTACTGCGGCGATAGGTGGTGCCCACGGGACAGGGCACGGGCGGGGCGTACAGGTTCCCCGAAAACTCTGGGTCAGGTATGCACACCTGGAGGGAGAGGTCCTCACTCAGCTTGAAGCCGTAGTCACTACAAAAAGAGGAAGAGGAGAGGGGGGGTTTCATTTAGTCACTACAGAGCGAGGAGGAGGAGGAACGGGCATTTGGATGTGTGTGTGTGTGTGTGTGTGTGCGCGCGCGTGTGTATGTGTGTATGTAGTGTGCCTTACAGTGTAAATGTTGTTCAACCTGGGCTGTTATACAGCATGCGTGATGTGTCCGTCACTCTGAGCAACTTCTATTTATATTTGGTGTGTACATGAGTATGTGCTTTTGTGCGTATAGGAAGTGTTTGTGTGACTGTGTTGCTACGTATTCTCATTTCTCATCAGGGCATGTGACACGACAGAGGAAGGGAAGGGGGAGTGTTGGGTGCTAATTGAAGAACTGATCACTCTGGAATTATCCCCCAGAGACTTAACACCCCCCCCCCCCACACACACATCCCACCCCACCCCACCCCTCCCCTCCCCTCCCCTCCCCTCCCCCTAGACCAACAGGAATCTATTTCATTACTGAAAACCACCCCCAGCTGTGCTATGCTGTGCTGGTAAGAAGGGCCTTCACACACTCACTTCAGGGTGGGGAGGGGTGGAGAGGGGTGTTGGTGTACGTGATGGTCTGTTGGTGTGCCTGATGGTTGAAAGCGTCCCAAATCTGGTGGATTGCATCACAACCAGAACCCCTGTGTGTGTGTGTGTGTGTGTGTGTGTGTGTGTGTGTGTGTGTGTGTGTGTGTTTGTCCGCACCACTCGTAGTCCTGGCGCGTGCAGGAGCAGTTGGAAACGGAGACTGGCCAGTCAAAGTCCTCCCCGTTGAAGCAGGTGGCGTGGGGCGTGCGTCTGCGGAACACCATTTCTCTCCCCAGCAGACAGTCGTTCCCGCGCTCGTCTGACGGCGACCAGCGCTTGTAGTCCCCGTCCGCGCAGGGCACGCCTGAGGACACATACACAAACACACACACACACATACAGTAGAGATATATGCAAAGACATTAGCTATATTAGCACACTCTCCCCAATAAATTTTAAAATAGCTGACTATAGCATACATGACCATAAAGCATTTCCTGGCTAATCTCTCTATACAAACAGGCACTTAAACACACACACACACACACACACACACACAGCTCAGTAGCGCTTGCTTTTTCTAAACCTAGATGACAGTAACACCTTTTAAGCCAACAGGCCTGCACATGCTGACACACACACAAATCGATGAACATAGATGATTGACACCACAAACACACACACTTAGAAAAGCTTACTAGCTTGTTTTCAGGGTTTTCTTTGAAAAACAGCTTACATGACAGCTTTTGCCAAAAGACGTGTGTACACACAAATCTGTGGACACACACGCACACACACACATACACACCAGGACACCTAACACATCACACCTACACACACACACAAGTCGATCCGTGGACACACACACACCAAACCCACACACACACACACACACACACACACACGCCTGTCAGCATCCCCTGTGAGAGGCTCACCTAGGACGTCGCTGGTGTTGACCTGCAGGATGAGCCAGCTGTGTCTCTGGTCGGCATAGGAACCAAAGATGGTGAAGATGGTGCTCTTCTCCCCCGGCTCCGTCAGCAGCTGGTAGACGTACACCTCCCTCTCCGAGAACAGGAAGTCCGTCCACGTCTCTCCTTCGTTGGTGCTGAACCTGGGGCATCGACAAAGAGATCGGCGGGGTGGAAAAAGACAGAGAGGCCCGACAACCGCGTGACACTTCCCTCACATTTAATCAACGGGTATTTGATATTGATATTTGATATTGATATTGTTGATGTTGATATTTGATATTGTCGGCTGAAACCTTCCCACTCAAAAAAAAAAAGAGTGTCGTTTGAACATTGTGTCATTCAGTCAATCAGCATGAGCCTGACAGGAAGTGAGGTCATCTTACTTGAGGTGGGTTGTGGAACCCCCCTGTGCAATGGCCACCAGAATCCCTCCATGGTCCCCCCAGGTGTAGAAGTGAGGCCCAGCCAGTGCCTGGAGGTGGGGCACACAACAACACATTATAGAAAGATTATGTAATCTGACGATGTTTTATAGATCACTCTAGTCCATAACTCCACAACCACAATGGACAACTAAAGACAGTGTAGTCCCCTTTAGTCCATACTCCTGAAACCTTTAACTACAAGAACACTGATAATATACTCAGAGTAGATATTGCGTTGGTCACGAGGACTATAGAATACTACATATATTTGCAAACATGTTGATATAAGATGTGTACTTTAAAAATAAAATCACTGACCTCTCGCCATCGGGCCCCTGCACTGCTGGACACGTAGACATTAGGCTTGTTGGCCAGGCTCCTGCCCACCGAACCTGCAGAGAGAGAGAGAGAGAGAGTGAGAGAGGGAGGGAGAGTGAGAGGGGGAGAGGGAGGGAGAGATGGAAAGAAAGAGAAAAGAGAGAGGGAAACACGGTGAATAAGTGGGACAATGGAAAAGGGGTAAAGAGAGAGAAAAAGAAACCAAGAAACACGGAACATTCAGAGCACAAGGGAGGAGAGAACAGAAAGAGAAAGGCAGGTGGGTTAGACACTAAGTGAGCAGGTGAAAGGCGTCTATCTATCTATCTGTCTATGCTGTACAGCAGACCTGTGGAGCACTGAGACTGAAGACCAAGCCTACTGCTAGACCAATCAATCTCAACTATCAATCAAACCAATCAACCAAAACCGTGGCTCATTAAACACAGACAGCCCTTCGGGAAGAGAGGAGAGATGGTTAGGAGAGTTTGTGTGAATGTGTGTACGAATCTGCCTGCCTGCCTGCCTGCCTGCCTGCCTGCCTGCCTGCCTGCCTGCCTGCCTGCCTGCCTGCCTGCCTGCCTGCCTGCCTGCCTGCCTCTCACCTTCTTTAATGGTGCTACTGAGTAATTCCGTGCTGTGATAAGGCTCTTATAGGAGCCCGTTAAAAACCACACAAATAGCTGCTACTTTAAATGGCACTGTACAAATGACAGGGCCCCAGTAACACGACACTAAACAAAAGGTTTGTTGTCCCATTAGACAGGGCTGTGGTTGGGTTCATTCGGGGGGAACAGTGTGTGTGTATGTATGTGTGTAGGTGTGTGTGTGTGTGTATACAGTCTATCCTAAGAGTGGGGAAGTGTGAACACAAATGTGAGTGGGAAGCTTCTCAAGTGCACCCTCGTCTGGTGTGTGTGTGTGCACATCTGACAGTGTGTGTGTGTGTGTGTGTGTGTGTTCGGAGTACCCGCTGGGTGAAGCAGCAGTAATTAGCGTGTCTGTGTGGGAGCGATAACAGGCGATTGGGCCAGGCGTCTAGCCCCGTCCCCTCTCCCTCTCCCTCTCTCTCTTCTATAACCTCAAACCGTCTCTTCCTCACTCTCAACCCCCGTTTGTCATCTTCACTCATTAATTCCTCTCTTCTCCATCCTCTATTTTCCTCTTCCCCCTCTCGTTTCCCCTCTTCTCCCTGCCCTCATCTAATAAGTCTGTCATTATCCAGTCTGGGTTCAGGGCTGGCGGACAAGGAATGTCAAGCGGCCTTTACAGACAGACAGACAGACAGTCAGACAGTCAGTCAGCCCACCAGCCTACCAGACAGATATTTAGACAAGACAGCCAGTCAGCCATACAGTTAGAAAGCCAGCTATACAGCCAGCCAGCCAGTCAGCCATACAGTTAGAAAGTCAGCTATACAGATAGCCAGTCAGCCATACAGTCAGCCAGTCAGCCAGATAGTCAGCCATATACAGCCAGCCAGTCAGCCATAAAGCCAGATAGTCAGCTATAAAGCCAGATAGTCAGCCATACAGTCAGCCAGTCAGCCATACAGCCAGATAGTCAGCCATATATAGCCAGCCAGTCAGCCAAAAGACAGGTAGTCAGCCATACAGCCAGTCAGCCAGCTATAAAGCCAGATAGTTAGCCATTCAGCCAGATAGTCAGCCATACAGCCAGATAGTCAGCCATACAGTCTGCCAGTCAGCCATACAGCCAGATAGTCAGCCATACAGCCAGCCAGTCAGCCATACAGCCAGATAGTCAGCCATACAGCCAGATAGTCAGCTATAAAGCCAGATAGTCAGCTATAAAGCCAGATAGTCAGACATACAGCCAGACAGTCAGCTATAAAGCCAGATAGTCAGCCATACAGCCAGACAGTCAGCCATACAGCCAGATAGTCAGCCATACAGCCAGATAGTCAGCCATACAGCCAGATAGTCAGCCATACGGCCAAATAGTCAGCCATACAGCCAGACAGTCAGCCATACAGCCAAATAGTCAGCTATAAAGCCAGACAGTCAGCAATAAAGCCAGATAGTCAGCTATAAAGCCAGACAGTCAGCCATACAGCCAAATAGTCAGCTATAAAGCCAGGCAGTCAGCCATACAGACAGACAGCCAGTCAAGCCTAAGCGCAATGCCAGCTAATCAATGTTGTTCCCTCAAGCAGGCGTGAAGAAGAACACAGGCAGGGTAAAGGGCTCTATCAATCAGCGCCTTCAGGTTCCCATGTAAACACACACACACACACACACACACACACATGCATGCACACACACGTACACGCACACGCTGTCCAAGCACAGCAACGTTTGATTCTGTACACGCCACAGACATAATGTTGTTTACGACTACGGCTCGGTTTGATGTAAATAAACAGAAAACGCAAACCAGCACCTTCATAAGAGTGCATACACCCCACCAGCCACTACAGACTACACACACACACCACACTACACACACTGCACTACACACAAACAGCAGAAAAATGCCTGTGAGCAGTTTGTCCTCAGAAATCATTCTGCCTGTGGTGAATACAGGAAATGGCCCCTCTAATAGTGACGCAGTGCAAGGTGCCCACTGAACACAAAGGAAGGCCAACAGCTTCCTGTATGAGCTGCTGACTTCCTGTAAAAGCTTCTGACTTCATGTAAAAGGCCTCACTTTACAATAAAATAAAGACTATTTAGCACACCTTTTACATTCAACTACAAATACATATATATAAATATGTTGATGATGATATGTTTCTCTGCTTGTTGTCTTCCTAAAGACATCAACACTACAACGTTAGTCTCTAAATTGTAATGAACCATTGCCACATTTTTTGTCATCTCTTAGAAAGGCACTTTACTTGCATTCTTGTAAAAAGCAAAATGGCCTTTTTGCGATCTAAAATGGTCTGTTAAAACTTCCTTTAACCAAAATCCATTTGCTTGTGCTTCATAACTAAATACATAATTCATTTTGATCTCAATGTGACTTGGTGGGGGCTTTGAGGTAGCAACATAACTGTATTTTGTTTGCTTTCTACTGTTTTTGTTGTGGTGTTGTTTCTGTTGGTGTCAAGTTCTTTGTTGTGCTCAGTAGAACTGCACACCCTCTAAACTCAGATGTTACAATTCAACATTTCACAATTTAGCTTAAAAGAATTAGCCTGCAATTCAAGAAAACATATTCTACTTGAAATCATAAACAATCTGTCTTGAGCAATGACATGGATTAACAAGTTGTTTGAGAGCCATTCAGAACCTGTTGTGATAATGTGTTTTAAATGTATTGCTACGTCTTTTCGTATGAGCTAAGGGTTCTGGTGCACTGGAGGTTTGCCCACCTGTAGCCAGGATAAGTCCTGGGGCAGACTCCTTGGACAGGATGGGCATCCTCCTCAGCTGGATGTTCAGAAGCTGGCTCCAACGCTGGGCAAGGTGGAGGGAGCACCCTTTAGACAGCTGGAGGAGAGGAGAGGAGAGGAGGGGTGAGAAGAGGAGAGGACAGAGTTAGTGAAGCTTGGTGTTACAGGAGTGAAACTGGGTTATGCATGAGAGATGCAGCAGTGAAACACACAAACTTGCTCCTCGTCAGTCAGTCCGTCCGTCAGTCATGTAGGTGCCTGACGGTCCACGGTGCCCCAAGGCTGTCTGAAGAGGGTCAGGGTTAGGGTCAGTCATGGGTTAGGGTTAGGGTTAGGGTTAGGGTCAGTACCTGACAGTCCACAGAGCCCCCCAGGCTGTCTGCAGAGGGGGCCTGCAGCAGCTCCCAGGTGCCCCCCTTGTCGAAGGTGATGACGGAGCGCATGTTGTCCTCGCTGACGGAGCCGTTGATGAGGGTGGCGATGAAGACCCCTCGAAGACCCTCCACGCGGTGAAGGTCCGCAAAGGGTTCGTTGGCAAAGTACCTGGGGACAAGGCCTCTCACCATCAGCTCACTGACCAGCACTGGCCCAGCATGGTTTAGCACAGCACTGGCCCAGCATGGTTTAGCACCATGACACCTTTTGGGGCTAAACTAGCAATCAATTTTTTTTATCATTTTGGCATGGATAATGGATCATTTCAATGAAATGTGCTTGTTTATGTTTTGTTGACAAATAGAAGATATCCTAACTTTGCAGCAAAATGTACAAGTTTCCTTGTTATCCACGTTTAGTATCTATCTTATCTTAAAAAAATCTGATTTAATATAAATTAAGAATTTTTTTTTTCCATTTCTTCCACAGTGTGAGAAAATAACATGTAGCACAAGTGATGTAATCTAGGTATATGCGAGTGTGTGTAATCTGGGTATATGTGAGTGTGTGTAATCTGAGCATAAATTAGTACCAGTTATCAATAAGCATGAGAGAAGGTCATAGAGATATAATTAGTAGAACTAGTAGGACTAGAGCGGATTAGGTTGATCTAAATAATGACTCCATAGTTATCATGTCAATTGTCAAGGGTCGACAAACACAAACAACAACAACTTGCAGTTTCAATTGGATTGGTTAGATTGTAAAAAGAACACCACAAGCTGATATAAGGTATTCAAACAGGCATGTGTGTCTCGACTGTCCTACTAGTTCTGAATCTTAACCAGCGGGCAGAAATGATACTCAACCACAACACAGCTGATCTATTCGTATCCCCGGTAACAGTTACCATAGTGACACAAATTCCCTCCTACCAGGGTCACCAAATCCAAATGACAAATTACACAACTGGGATGCAGCACTGCTGCCTGCTCGGTAATTACGTGTGTGTGTGTGTGTGTAAGTAGTGAATGTGTGTGTTGTCTGTGTGTGTGTGTGTGTGTGTAGGATGTGCCGGTGTGTGTGTGTGTGTGTGTGTGTTACCTGATGAGCGTGTTGCTGCCGGAGCCCTCGGGGCTGTAGTAGAGGACATTCTCCAGAGACAGAGAGAATGACAAACCCTGGGTGTCGGAGATGTACAGGTGTGTGACGTTGTTGACGTGGTTCACACACACAAACACCTGGTCTTCCGACGCGTCTGCTATGTAGTACTCCTACCATGGGGGAAAGAGTCAAATGTAAAAAACTGTATGGGACTCACAAACAGTTTTGATGATTGATGATTGCCTGCTTTCTAAAAACAAATGTTAGGGATTTTGCAGGATAAAGATAAGGTTAGGCAATGCATAATTAACATATAAACAAAAAAACATACCAGATTGTAGTGGTTCTAAACTTGGGGTGCAGTAGTTGATGGAATCACTTTTAAAGAAAGCAGGAAGAGCTACACGCCAAAGGACTGACCGTGATTGGATGACGGGTCATGAACTGGGCTGCTTTCATTGGCTGACGGTTGTACGAGACCCAGAGCTGCACAGAGGAGGATTCATGGCTGCCAAGCAATGTCTGTAGTGACCAATCAGAAGACACAGTACCATTAAGTAAAGATAAAGACAAATCTACTGGTTAAGTAGTACACAACAATAGTACACAGAAATAAACTTATTTTGCAACGAAGTTTTCAGTCAAAGCAGATACATCCTCAATGATACAACAATTAGTTTCGACTACTCAATCAAACTGCTAAGAGCTGCTAACATTCCTTTGTACTTTGTAGCTACATTTAACTAGGGCACTTGACATTTCCTACGTAACTTAAACAAACCGTTAAGCATAGTGTTTCTTCATTTAATCACACATGTACACCGTTTAAAATGCCTTAATGTCAAAGATAACAGTTTTTTGTGTTTTTTTTCCCTATCAAGCGAAAAGATACATTCGTTGTTAGAGGGAACACATAGATGTTTAGCAGGACTGCACTAATTAAGATGTACTACTATCCTAACACCCCAGTGGGATAAACCCCCTCATTTCTACTGAAGTAATAGTAGACTGTCTGAAGTACTCTCCATACAGGTTACTGCTGCAGCTGCTGCTGCGGCTGCTGTGTGTTCATGCAGGGTAGTGACCGAGAGGAGGGGGGGGGGGGGTGGGG
>JAVQIZ010223867.1:0-19980 GCA_036023535.2 Galaxias brevipinnis | reverse complement strand
TAAAGGAAAAACAGCTTTCTTTTTTTGTAAACCTCTAACTGAAGTGCAGTATTTGTACTCTTCCAAATGAAAAAAAGTGCAACAGGTAATAGAACAATATAACATGGCACATTTAGGTTTTAAGCAATTACTTCCTAATTCCCGACGATATGTTGCATGTGTGGCTGTGCAGGCCTGACTGCCTCTGCTCGCGACGTGAGACATCGTGCAGCGCATGCGTGTAGATTTAACCGGCAAGGATCGGAAAAATATAAGACTGATCGGCCGGTCACCAATCATGGCCGATCAGTCTAAAAATCGGCTAATTCCGGTAAGCGGCCGATCAATCGGTGCATCTCTAATTGCTATGGCATTCAGTTCAGTTTCAGGTGATTGGCCAGTCAGTGGTATTTGTTTTTATTGAGAGGTCCGTCTGCTCCTGCGCAGGTACCAGAAGGGAGGGGCTGAAGACCCGGCCGCCTTAGTGGTCCACATGACTCCAGAGTCTGTCCTTAAGACGGACGAGTACCAACAATGGATGGAGAGGTACCCGTTCACATGTTGACCTATTCAGTCAAACCATTAGGACTGTAGTGGTCCAGTAAAATAGCATTTGGACTGTAGTGGTTCAGTGGTTCAATCATATAGCTATAGAACTGTAGTGGTCCAGTCATATAGCATTAGGACTGTAGTAGTTTAGTCATATACCATTAGGACTGTAGTGGTTCAATCATATAGCATTAGAACTGTAGTGGTTCAGTCATATTCCATTAGGACTGTAGTGGTTCAGTGGTTCAATCATATAGCTATAGAACTGTAGTGGTTCAGTCAAATAGCATTAGGACTGTAGTGGTCCAGTCATATTCCATTAGGACTGTAGTGGTCCAGTCATGTACCATTAGAACTGTGGTGGTTCAGTAGTTCAGTCATATAGCATTAGGACTGTAGTGGTTTTCTCTTTGAGTTTACAGTGAGGGGCTATGGGTGTGTTGTGTCATATAGCATTAGAACTGCAGTGGTTTTCTCTTTGAGTTTACAGTGAGGGGCAATGGGTGTGTTGTGATGTTTTAGGTTTCCCTCAACGACAGAGCATCTGATCCTTAATGAACAAGTATGCACCGTTCACAACATCAGGAGCCACAAGATTCAAACTCAGCTCAATCTGATTCATCCAGAGATCTTTCCAGAATTAAAGGACTATAAGACAAAAGTGAGCTTCACATGTTGAAAACGGAATAATTAAATATGAGTATTCACTTTCTTTTTTTATGTGAAAAGCTATATTTCTTTGTATTCCTTATTCTATAGGAGACACAAGCTGCCCTGCATGTCCCCAATGTTAGGGCTGAGTGTCTGTTGAAGTTCCAACTCAGGCCTAAGATTGAGTGGCAAAGGTGAGACTGTCCTCCAGTCTGCAATTTACCCCTCATGACGCTGCTGTTTGATGGTCCGTCTTGTCACAGAAAACAATCTGAGCTAGTACAGTGCTCCAAGCCTTGTTTTTCTCTCTCTTCTCGGAACCATTCAAGCGTTCTGTTTGCCGTTTTCCACTCATGTTAGATCAATCCACCAAGGTCAAATGCTTTTTTAAATGGTGTGAGTGTGGCTGCTGTGTGGTCACTGGTGTGTGCTATGCTCTGTCTCTGTTTGTTAGAGATGCCATCCCCTCCTGTGACTCAAAGGAGTTTGTAGACGAGGCTGCCAAGGTCCCCCACTTTCTCTCCAAGGTGGAGGAGTGCAAGCGGTTCTGCTCCACTGATGCAGCAGTGCTGTCTGGTGAGCCCTCCACTGCAGTGCTGTCTGGGTACTGGACTGCATGTAGAGACGGTATTCAAACAGTGCTTTTGTATTTTTCGCGTTTCTCATGGACTTCACCAACAGCCATTGATACTGGATTGTATTTGTGATGGTGCCTACAGGGCAGGTAGAGAAGTACCCCCAGGTGGTCTTCTTAGGGACTGGATCAGCCCTCCCTATGAAGATCCGGAACGTCAGTGGAACACTGGTTAACATCAGGTTAGAAGTCTCTGCTAAATTCTATCCTCTGAGTTCACTATTTCAGATTTCAAGTTGGTATGGGTGTGCTGTCCTTTGTTTTTTTTTTTTTTTGGGGGGAGGGGTAGTCCCAAGTGTGCACCCACCTATGTAATCCTATTGGTGTTCTAATTGGTACTGCTTAGCCTCCGTGCAAACCTTCCGTGCGTCTTGTTCTCCGTGTCCGTCCTGTGGGCGGTAGCTCCTCTCAGTCAGTGCTGCTGGACTGTGGAGAGGGCACCTTTGGCCAGCTCTGCAGACACTACGGGGACAACGTGGACCACGCGCTCGCCAACATCTCCACCGTGTTCATCTCTCACATGCACGCTGACCACCACACAGTAAGGGGTTAATGCACGCTGGGTTTGTCCCACTGCCTTCTGTAGTCTATCAGTCTCCTGATAACTGACCAGCACTATTCTTTTACTGGTCCTGTTTTTCAGGGGCTGTTAAAGTTGCTGTACCAGAGAGACCGAGCTTTGGTTAGTGTGATCTCTTTGTAAATGCTTTGTAATGTATTGATCTCAATATTTAATGAAAAATGTAGACCGTTTACTGTATCTCACCTTTGGTTGAATGATTTGCTTGAATCTGTGCCCGTCAGACAACTCTTGGCAAGGCGTTCACCCCCATCTACCTGGTTGGCCCGACCCAGATCATGACCTGGCTCAATCTCTACCATAACCATTGTGAAGAAATCCTCAGCCATGTCAAGTAGGTGAAACTCAACCGACAAGCCGACAGCGTAGCGTCCACTGTGCTCCTTTTCCTGTGTCTTAGAAAGGTTTGTCCTGTTTTACAGCATGGTCCCAAACCGGGCCTTGTGTGAGGGAGCTGAGGTGGCCAAGTACAAAACCAAGTCCTTCATCCAGGCCATGCTAAAGAAAACCGACCTGGAAAAGGTAACCGCACTGATTTCTTGTTAACACATTACGTTGTGACATTGGCTTTTGCTAAGATGGTTTCTACCTGTGGCCCCCCTCCTCCCCTTTCTGTAGTTTGAAACATGCTCTGTGCGGCACTGTAAGGGGGCCTTTGCCTGCAGTATCACTCACCGGTCCGGCTGGAAGCTGGCCTTCTCGGGGGACACCATGCCCTGTGACGCTTTAGCACACATGGGTCAGTACGACGTCACCAGATCCTTTCCTTTGCTTTAAACATTTTGAGGTCTTGCATTCATACTGTATATTCTATGCCTTTTGACAGATGACATACCCACAGAGTGCATGTGGTCAGACTTGTATGGAGATGGGGAGATCATTTTAAAACTGTGTAATAGCTTGAGTCTGCTTTGAAGTTGCAGTAACCGAAATGAACATTTCAGCCCTGGCTGAAGCGTTGCCTGGCAAAATTGACCTTATTATTTAATGCCATCGATCACGCTTGCATCTCGCTATGAATCACAAGGTCCCCTAATGGCTCTCTGGGATCCAACTTCATTGACTCTTTTTAAATTGCTTGACTGGACGTTATCCAAGCAAAAGCTCCCAACGAGGTTTGGGAATGTCCCATGCCTGTTCATTATGAACGACTGGGCTCCACCAAACAGGGCGCGGCTGTGCTTTAATAGGCAGACGCCGTGATTGATTTCCTGTGGGAGAGGAAAACGCTGTAAGTGCTTGGTTTACCGCGCCGGAGTGATTCATGTTTTTGTGATTCTGTTTTTCCAAAGGGAAGAACGCAACGTTACTTATTCATGAAGCCACATTGGAGGACGGGTTGGAGGCGGAGGCGGTGGAGAAAAGGCATAGGTAAAACAGTTATTATTGTGGTTACGGTTTTGTGACGCAAGTTGTGAGTTGGTGACATTGTTTGTCGTTTTCCACAATAACATTTAGCTGGAAATGCAGACCACTTAGACAAACGACCTCTCATTCAAAATTCTAATACAAAGAAAAATTATCAATAGACAAGGCTCTTTAAAAATAGAGCAGCAGTTTGAATTGCAGTCCTTGTTAAAGGACATCAGTTGAATGCTGCTTTTGCTGCAGAAATAGGCATCATTTTTAAGAACTGAGGAAGTTAAAGAAGCCTTCTAACTAGTCCAAAAATCCCTAGTGAACCGGAAGTAAATGATGTAGTTCCTGTGACCCTCTGCCTTCGTAAATAGAATAATCTCACTAGATGATCCAACATGTCCCTCTCCATTGTAACAGCACCACCTCCCAGGCCATTGGCATCGGCCTGAAGATGAATGCAGAGTTCATCATGCTCAACCACTTCAGCCAGCGCTACGCCAAGATCCCCCTCTTCAGTGAGGACTTTGACCACCGCGTGGGAATCTCCTTCGACCACATGAGGGTGAGTAGGGGGGTTGAATGAGTGTCAGTTTGGTACCTACCACACAAACAAGTTGATTTGGCTCTTTAAAACAGGCGATTTGGACTAGAACCATATCTGGAGAGGAAGATTTATTGAATGTCTGAAAGCATCTTAGGCGTACATACTCAGAGATTAAAGGTCCCACGCTTAATTCCTGGCTGGTACACGAAGCCCAGTTCCAGCTGTCGGACAGAGATGCTCCTCTGTTTGAGAAGCAGTCAGTTGTCTGCTGACCCCTCCACCTCTGCCCTGCCTCCTCCTCCCTCAGATCCGGTTCGGGGACTTCAGAGTGCTCCCCAGACTCATCCCTTCCCTCAAAGCCCTTTTTGCCGAGGAGATTGAAGAGATGGAGGAGAGGAGAGAGAGGAGGGAACTGAAACAGATGAAAGAAGCCAGTGCTGAGTTCCACAGCGCTCAGAAGATGTCCGGTGCCGGTGAGATGATGGGAGGAGCTAAACGGGACCAGGAGGAAGCCATGGCAGACGATGTGGGAAGTAAAAGACTAAAGACCAACTGAGCACCCTGTCCTCGGCTTTGGAAACACAAAATACACTAGAAGAAGAGTTTTATTTTATTAAATAAAAACAATCTGCCTTATTTAAAACACGATCATAGCGATAATAGAGCCAGGCCCGTAGTCGCTCTCATAGTTCATCGTGTGCTGTGTGGAAACTCAGAAGATTAGCTTTGACTCCAATCAACCATTAAAATGGAGGATAGATACACAGAATAGCGTGCTCAAATATTCTTAGTGACAGGTATAATAGTTTGTGTTCAAATCTACTTTTCCCACATAAAAATTACGTTAGACAACCCTGCCAAATCAGTAAGCATTACAACTGGCAGATATCTGTGTTTATTATTATTTATTTTTAAGACCCTTGGCAGTAATGATTGCAGTAATGATTTGCTCTGAAGAGATTGATTCATGGATTAGTGCTGTCTCCACATGGGGGCTGTAGTGAGTTGTCAGTGTCTCACAAAGATCGCCAAGTCAATAAGGGCAATGGGCTGTGTGGATCGATGCGCCAATGTGTACTCCTTGTAAACCTTTGTCCTATGTTTCAGAAACCTTTTCAGGAACTATTTCACATTACATAATGCATTAAGGCTGGACAAATATGCATAATGGTTTATAAAAGAATAGTAATAATTTGAGTGCTGATGAAATTGCAATGGTATTTTCCTATTTTGATTGTCTTAATTTGCAACCGAAAGTAAGAGAAACGTGCTTTAAGGTTTAAGGCATGTATGTGTTATAAAACTTCTAATTGAGTATGATAGCCTGCTCCTAAGTTATACATTTGAATTTTAAAAGAACTATGATGAACTGGAAAAAAAGTCTAGAAATTACTTTGATAGATTTTTGTCATATTGCCCAGCCTTGATATACACTGGCGTGTTAAATAAAACTATGAAACAAAAATAAAGAATTGCATTGGTGTGTGGGTTTATTTCCCAGTGATAGAGGTGACTGTCCAAGTGGGTTCTGGATCGTTGCATTGCTCCGTGGAGCATCTGTGTACAAAGTGGACAGGATCAAACAGCGTGATATTTCTCAGATGAATATTATAAGGTGTGTTATTGATTGGAGATTTAAGTTTTGTAGAATTGAATATCCTGATCTATGACTTCCAAGTCATAGTAGCTGAATGTGTGGGTCCACAGTGAGATTTTCTTGAGGAAAGAGAGCGCTGGACTGAGAGACAGTCAGTATTATAATCTACCACCAGAGGGAGTGGTAGCCATTGAAATCCACTTAGCAGCAGCCATTGTTGAATATGGGCTAAGATAATTCATGTATGAGAGGGGTCAATGGAACATAATTACCACCTCCGGAATTCATCAGCGTCTCTATGAATAGCTGTGCAGATGCAGTGGATAGCTGGAATGCTATAGCTTTAGCTTTCAAAACCACTAGCTTACCCATCCATTAGCTATACCGCTGATCCTTTGCAGGAGGGGGGGGGGGGTTGGGGCTGTAGCCTATCCCAGCCAATACAGGGTGAGACGCGGGGTACACCCTGGACAGATCGCGAGTCTATCACAGGGCTGACACATAGGGACAGACAACAACTCACACTCACACCCATGGGCAATTTAAAGTCACCAATTAACCTGCATGTTTTTGGACTGTGGGAGGAAACCCACGCGAACACGGGCAGAACATGCAAACTCCACACAGACAGATAGGCCCTTGGGTCAGCTGGGGATTGAACCCAGGACCTTCTTGCTGTGAGCCGACAGTGCTAACCACTGAGCCAACGTGCTGCGCTAGCTTATCATGCTTGTATTTGTTTTACTGAATATTTAGATGACATCTTCCACGCTTCATGATGTGAGCCTACTGCATCATGTTCTACTGTGGCCTCTGCTATCCACTAAAGCAGAGCATACAGTATTGTGTGTACACAAAGCAGTAAGCTATGACAGGGTTTATCCAGAGATTTGAGGATTGTACATTGAATAAAGGATAGGTATCAATGTACCAGAAACACAATGCTGATCTCAGCCATTTAAGCCAAATGGATTAGTCTATGGTAATTATAGCCTTCAATTGTTTGGTTAAGAAAGAACACAAAAACTGCATTTTTCTACTAGCCTTGCTGATCTTCTTGTTGACCCTTTAAAGGACAGTCTGCAGTAGATACATCAGAAGGACCCCCCTATTATTTCAGATGAGGTCAGGTCTTACACTCTTGAGATGAGTGTAATACGTGATAGTTTTCTAGTGATTGGAGGGCTCAGTCAACAGAAGATGATCCTGTTTTTCGGGAGTGGGAAGCTTTTGAATGAAGACACACCGCCCATGGACCTGCAGTCTATTAGAATCCTCTCCAGTGACAGTGGCCAGGTCTATCTGAAGAGGCTTGAGTCACTGTCTGAACGGCTAGTGAACCCTCGTCCCACTGTCTGAAAGGCTAGTGAACCCTCGTCACACTGTCTGAAAGGCTAGTGAACCCTTGCCCCACTGTCTGAAAGGCTAGTGACCCCTCACCCCACTGTCTGAAAGGCTAGTGAACCCTCGTCCCACTGTCTGAAAGGCTAGTGAACCTTCGTCTCACTGTCTGAAAGGCTAGTGAACCCTCGTCTCACTGTCTGAAAGGCTAGTGAACCTTTGTCTCACTGTCTGAAAGGCTAGTGAACCCCCGTCTCACTGTCTGAAAGGCTAGTGAACCCTCGTCCCACTGTCTGAAAGGCTAGTAAACCCTCGCCCCACTGTCTGAAAGGCCAGTGAAACCTCGTCTCACTGTCTGAAAGCCTAGTAAACCCTCGCCCCACTGTCTGAAAGGCTAGTGAAGCCCCATCTCACTGTCTGAAAAGCTAGTGAACCCCCGTCTCACTGTCTGAAAGGCCAGTGAACCCTCGTCTCACTGTCTGAAAGGCCAGTGAACCCCCGTCTCACTGTCTGAAAGGCTAGTGAACCCTCGTCTCACTGTCTGAAAGGCCAGTGAACCCTCGTCTCACTGTCTGAAAGGCTAGTAAACCCTCGCCCCACTGTTTGAAAGGCTAGTAAACCCTCGTCCCTCTAACTGAAAGGCCAGTGAACCCTCGCCCCACTGTCTGAAAGGCCAGTGAAGCCCTGTTTTATCACAACACTGCTAGAAAATAAATCGCAGCCGACGGTCTATACATACAAATCTGTGATGCACATTTTTATTGAATTTACATTCAGCTTGTTTTCATACAAAAATCACTTGATGTTTGCCTTTGAGTTTGTCAGTCATCGCTGTTCGATTGGTTTCCACTCGTGGATGCTGAGCTGCTTGCAGCGGTGAACGTGTGGAGGGCCGTCTAAACACTGCTGTTCAACGAGGACATTAGCCTGCTGATTCAACCTTGGCAAAGACCCTTGAAAAGAGGAACAGGATGAATAACATTTGCATGTGTTGGCCAGGCCTGTTGTCTCTGCCTGTCTGTTCCAATGCAGTTAATTGTGAATATCCTGTCATGGTGAGGCCCTCCGTGGATGCTTTTTAGATTCAGCCTAATAAAAAAAGACTAAGGTTTGCAACCACCTCTCTATTCCCTCTTGATGGAAAATAGATACCGATAAAAGGGAATGCTGTTCAAATGAAACTTTAGCAAACAGGGATGCACCTGCGTTGTTAGCGTTTGTAATTGTTTGTTTAGTCTGGAATGAGAGAAGACAGACGTAAACAGAGACTGTGTGTGTGCGTGTGTGTGTGTGTGTGTGTGTGTGTGTGTGTACGTGCATGTGCGTGTGGGAGGGTGTGTGTGTGTGTGTGTGTGTGTTGTGCAGTCTCCAATCAGATGCACCTCCTCAGTCAGTGAACTTTGCCTTGGTCCAAAGTCAATTATGCAGCTCGCTCATCTCTTCTCACATGTTCTGCCTGACTGCTGATTCACAGAGGAGCCCCATTCTCCCGTGTCAGGAATCAAAGTGTGAGGTAATGTGAGGGGACCGCTGTGAAAAGCCGTGGCAGAGAGGGGGACCGGGCCACAGATTGGAGGTGGTGGGCCGGCCCTGTGCACGGCTATCTCCTGGACAGGCCCGTAATTGTAGGCAGACGCTCCTCCATGGCGATTCACCCCAGACCCCTGCCTTACTGTCACTCACTGTCTCCTTACATAAAAATCTTCCCTCCATCCCCCTCATCCTCCTTCATCCAGCTGTTGTCCTCTGTCCCTCCCAGCATCAACCCCTGCAGCTGGAACCTGAAGAACCCCAGAGGATATAGACCCTGCAAGACAGTCTGATGAAGGTTGGGAAATTGAGATCAAAGTTCAAAGCCTGACCATTACAAGTCCTTGGTAACCTTTTTTTCTCCACAGTTGAACTGGCTATTCAGACTTGCTAATTTTGCACAGGACAATATAAGTAAAGTTAAGAAAATAGAGAGTGTGTATAAGGCAGGGAATTGGTATTCTATAAGGCATGACAAGGGTCAGCCTCTCCTCTCCACCACCACTGGTCTGTATTATTCGACTGCCTCAGAGAGAAAACTCCACAGACGAACTGGGTCCTGCATGTAAAAATTTTTTGATTGTACATAGCCTACAGCTAAAAGGGTACTCTTCGATTCACAAACAGCAACCAAACAAAAAGCTGTTTCAGTTGTCAGTGGAGACCAGCCACTGAATATTGGGATTATAGAAGTGCTACATTGACAAAGTCTCCCTCTTAGAAACAACATTTACATTTACTGCATTCCCCCAGGGGTTCCGCTGGACAAACTGGCACATTGATTCTTTTTTCATTCAGACTCCAGAGCCGAATCGAAGATGAGAGCTGCCTAGCGCCCAAGAGTAAGTGTCAACAAGTGAACAATGTTTTTTTTCACACTCTTCCCTCTCTTTAGTCTGCTGTCGAGGCTGTCTGTTGTATCGCTGTTCTGAAATCCGGTGCACTCCTATATAATAATGCTCTCCGTACAGGGGTTCATAAATCCAAATATAACAACATCCAGCTTGGGTGCTTGCTAACGGTAGATTCAAATGGAAATAAAATGAACAACTAGTAACTTGGCTGACCAACTAAAGTTGAATATGCTTTTTCGGCCTGCTCATTCTGGCTTTGCCTTTTCCCCTGTCAACACTGCTTTGGAATTCAAAGCTGCTGACGACAGATTTGAATGTTTTTTGGAGGAGCCTAAGACATTTTGCAAATCAATTGCTTTGAACCAAAAAGAGGTGCAGTGAGTGGAAACGTTTTAATACCGGCCTGCCGTAGAGTCCTGCCTTCTCAGCATTAGAGTGATCCCTGGAGCAGCATATCCCCCCCTGTACTTAACCAGCAGCCATGGCCTTCACGTCTACACTGCATTTATCCTGGTTATGCTTGGTGGGAGCACAGCCACTGCCACATTCTCATAATAATGTTTCAGTGAATAGTCCTTTGCAATCTGCCTTCTGCTGACCATCCATTAATTATAAAAGAGTGAACTTAAGTTTAGCTGAAGTGTAACAAGTGTGTAGATATATCAAAATATATCAAACATATTGTAAGTCATGTGTTCATTAATCATTTTTGTATTTTCAGACCGTTCTAAATAAAGACAACTCACACTTGTACCTGCTTTATTTTCCTGCTGTCCTTATTTTGACCTTGATATTATGAGTTTTCACAGTATGCTCTGCAATCCTACTAGCCGTAATTTTTGTCAGTGCAGTTAAAACACAAAAGCTCTTCTGGAAGAGTTCAGCTGAAAGTGTGTAGGGCAACCTTTCCTGTTGAATGACTGGTGAACATTGAGATATCTGCAGTGACAGCATTCCCCTGTCTCTTGTATACTAATGTGCTATACTCTGTTCCATTGCACATAAAGTAGGCCTATTACATCCACTGAGAGTCAATTTGTCTTTTCACCACAGCACTGGAGTCTGAGCGAGGCCTGTGTTTGGCTGGTGGCAGTGGGCAAAAGTCTCTACCATTTTATCTGGCTGATCAAACAGCTGTCTCCTATCTCTCCTCCAGCACATTTTGTAGGAGTCCCAATTACGGCAGGTGGTGCGGTCATTGTGTCAGAGCTCAGCTCTTAGAGCTCACTAGCCTTACACTTCCACGTCGCCCCCTCTCTGGCTTTGATTTCCCCCATGGCTCACATATATGAGAGGTGTGTGGCTCTCTCCTCTCTCTGCCAGTGTTTCAGCAGACGCAGCTTTTCTCTCGTCTCCATCTGCTTTCTAACAGAAATAAGGAGAGCAAACGGCTCACATTTATTCAAAGATTCACTCACATGTTAGGTTTGGAGGTCTTGTTATCCTGGTTCTAAAAGCATTTTACTGTCCCTCAAGCAGAGACGCATTCATTTCGTTGTTGGCTGAATTCAAATCTGCACACTGCATCAGATCCTTCAACTCACTTTTTTATCTTGGAAGTCAGCTGACCAAGGTCCCATCTAAACTACCATTGTTTCTGTGTGCATTTTATGACTCGTCCACTTTGGTCCGACAGTCACCACAGCAACACTATAGCGTGCCTGGCCCACCTTAACGTTGACATAATGGCTGCATACCAAGGCCATTCCTCTCTGGCTGATCAACGCAGGAGCCAATCCATAAAGATAGATGTCTTATCTCTGTGGGCCAATCACATGCTAGGATGGGCTTCGCTCCAGGGATGCTGGTCAGAGATAAACACCGCCTGCTGAGGGCGTTAGGCAGACATTGACAAATTGGTCTTATCTTACTCGACAAAGACATTAAGTGAGAGGTGGACTTAAGAGACTCTGAGATAATTAGGCTTGAAACTTGGGAGTCAGTCCTCGCTCTCCTATTTACGGTAGGCCTGTCTGAAGGGTAAACACACCCGCGGGCTTCAACTGGGGTTTGAAATGTTTTAGACTAAGTTTTGGCTAGATGGTATGACCAGAAGCATCACATTGAAGTTTGGTTTTTGAAGACTGTTTGGGGTGTTGCTTAAAATCTGATTGCATTTCTTAGTGCAGAAGTATATGTGTGAACTCTCACCCAAACCAGAATGCATGCATATAATGAAACTTAACTTCAGCTAGGCATTTATTAAAAACGGTTCATTTGTATGCCACAAACAAATCAACGGAAGACGGATTTATCACTCATTTGCAATCCTTGCATTATGGCATTGTGTTGGCTGTTGATGCTGAATCATCACTGAGTAACACCCATTCTCCAAGTCATTCTTATCGCCCTCACCTCAGCTTGTCCTCCGTCTGAATAGGACATTCTCGGCTCTGTTTTAATACCTCTGGCTTCACTCACGGCTCAATGTAATACCAACAAAAACATGTATCAACACTGCAGGAGAGGGTCATTTCTGAGAACAGCACCAGACAGCTATATCACATTTAGAATTGAACACGAACAATGTCCCTATTTATTTCAGTGGGAAAAAGAAATGGCTGACCGATTTAAAATCATTCTTAGCCACTGAATACGTATGAAAGGACCAACAAGCCAGGAGGAAAGAAATTGTTCTAACTCTTCGATGGGAAACTTTTAATTTATCACGGGAAGCATCGGGAAAGAATGGAAGGGTGGGAAGTTGGCCTGTCGCTTTTCAGGGGGAATGAATAGATACTTTAGCTGAGGTAAGGGCTTTCTGCCCAACGTGATGAATTGATGAGGCTTATTATCATGGTATGCTATGGTGATATCATCTCAATCCTTCCTTTAGTCCCATGGTGCTTTGGAAGTTTGTCCTTGGTGCAGATTTACCGTCAGCTCAAAAACCTGTACCGGAGCAGAGTTTTAGAGGAATGGTTTGGTTGTACTCAGGTTTTTTATGACCAGGGAACCGGACTTCAACTGCTGCATGATGTTAGAACTTGTATTATTTAGAGGCTTCTTTTTATTATCACTAAACAAAGGTTAATAGAATAAGTACACTCATAAAATGAGGTATACTTTATTTACATTTTTCTAATGCAAACCATATGGAGGTGATAATTGACTGGCATGGATATAATGCATGTACCTCTACATATGCGTAGTGTGTGTTAACATGGATAGGCATGAACTGCAGCGGTGGCATACATTGTGTTTCTGAGACTAGAGGATAACTCAAAACTCAAAAATAATCTATACGACCTGAACGACTGATGGTAATGACAATTGCAGGCTCAAATGAACGTTAACGCCTTTGACATTCAACACTAACAATTAACAGCAGCCTACAATAGGGAGCTTAAGAAAAGTGTTTTGAAAAGGCAAGTCTTTGATGTTTACAATTTTTCATTATGGAGGTACTTTGCATAATAATTGATGGTTTTAAAGTTTTCTATAAAAACTTTTAAAAAGAGTTGGAAGAGTTTGCCAGGGGTTTAAAAAAGATCCGGTAACACGTGTTTGATCTGTCAATTCAAGTGACAATTAAACTTTGCCCTCATACTTTTTCCCTTTGCAGAGCATAAATGTATGTCAGTCTATAGTGGTATCAATGCAAAAGACAATCTATTTTACCGTTCACAATGTATTTATTATTTAATCAATCTGGCATTATCTGCTTCTAAGTATCTTGTAACGCCACCTGTATCCTGCCTGCTCTTTGAAAGGGGCCCATTACATTCCCACTCCCTGCCTCAAAAGGTTCTCTATTTCTGAGGTTCTACAAAGCACATCTCAAATGACTTGCATGGCATCCAGTGTGTGAAAGTGCCAGCTAAACGTTTACATTTTGTTAAGTATTACAGAAAAGTATTAAAGATGTCAGTAAAAGGGATTCTATGTAGGGAACATGTTGTATCTAAACATTACGATGCACTCTGCTTTGTTAGAGTGCTTATTTATATTCAGTCCACTTGGTGTTTGATGTTTACTCTTCCCTGGCTGCAGGGTAAAATAGTCCTATTGCATTTAATTAAATCCACAACTATACAACATTGCCCACAGTGTAAATATGATAGTTCTGCTTCACTGGTTCACTGTCGTAATCCAATCAAATCCATTGTTTTTACTGTCTCTCTCTCTCTCTCTCTCTCTCTCTCTCTCTCTCTCTCTCTTTTTTTTTTCTTACTCACCCTCACCTTCTCTACCTCTCTCAATATCCTTTTCTCTTTTTCTGTCTCTCTTTTTTTCTTTCTCTGTATCTCCCTCCGTCTCTGCTGTGGTGGAGCGTCTTTGATCCCTCCGAGGGATACATTGCATAGTTTCCTCTAAATAAAACATGTGATAAAGACAGATGAGATGGATGGAGAGAGAGAGAAAATGATCCAGACTGTCAGCAGCACTCTCTCCTGCCGAGTCGTTCTGGCTCTCCTGCAGCTGACATAATCATATCACAGAATCACACATTCTATCTATTCATTTCCACACAAACTGTGTCTGTTTTTATTATCATGACAGCCTTGGACTTCTTTGAGATTACTTTTCCTCCAATGCATAGCGTACTCTTTTGTTTTCTATGAGAGCATGGCCGTGAACTTCATGCGATCTCTTTACATTTCATGTAACAGCAGCAGATTAGGCTCTTATAAATATTTTAATAATTCTCAGAATGCCAGCAATTGCGCAGCTTTGCGAAATGACGAGGCTGTCAGCAGACGACTCGATGGTCTCAACACCATGTCATGTTTGTTTACACCATGTTTGATCCATCGGTGCCTGGGGATCAGAAGTCTCTCCCCCCATATCTCTTCTCCACCTTCTTCAGGACGTAGAAAGACTTCAGACTGACAGTCGTAACATTTTCCGCCTTGGGATTCCTAAATCCCTCGTAGGCACCCGGGAGAGTTAGAGGATTTATCGTGACAAGCATTTATCTATGTACCACAAATATACAGACCCCCCCCCCCTCCCCCCCTCCACACACACTATCTGATGAGAAAGGTTGATTTGAAATTATATGAATCTATCATCGTCAATCTAGTTACTTCGTAACCATTCCGCTGTTCACTATAGTATATTTATATATCCTATTGCTTTAGTCTGTAGAACCTATAGAAGTTCAGGCTGTATTGAACAAAAGCCCCAGAGAGGGCTGAAGGAGTCCCATCTCATGAGGGTGCTGCACTGCATGCAGAGTGGGGGTATCAGCTAACTTCTGTTTAGCGATACCGTATCGATTCTGAAAGGTACTGATATAGGCAAACGTTATTTCTTTTCTCAGATTGCACAAAGTTGTGCTATGATTCTGGATGTTACAGGGACTTTGATTAATACAAATGCAGACTCGTTTGGCTGGCATGCCTGCAGGCAAGCCAACTTTTTTCCAGAGATTAGATTAATAAAAAATTGCAATATATTGCCTTGCTTACAGCATCGCAGTATATTGCAATATGTTGAATTGTAACCTTTGTATTGTGATACGGAGCGCATAGCCAGATTCTTGCCAATACCCAGCCCTAATCCAGAGCAACCTGAACAACTTAGCCTGACCAGTCATTGATATGGAAATAGTAAATATCATTGTAAGCTCACAAAACACATCCGCTATGAACATTTAATGGCAAACCAGTTATATGTAGAGGTCCTTTTAAGAAGGTGCTCAGTGTTCTTGAGAGAGCCATCTACATACATAGCATGAAGGGACTGTTCTAAAGAGGTCAGCATAACCTGCATCCTGTTCAGGAGAACCATCTCATAGATACCCCGCTTCCCCGGTGTCCTACTTTCTGCTTTTGGATATTTACTTTTAAGGGATAATAGGACACAAATACACACACACACACACACACACTCACTCACACATACGCAATTCTTCATTGTTCCATTTGTCGCCACCCCAACTCTTTCTTTCAGCTCTGCCGTTTGAAGCAGGCAGCAGCAAGGAGAGACCTGCCTTTCTGTGAAGCTGGTCGAATGCCTTCGCCAGCGCTCGTTGTGAGGGTGACGGATAGGGACAGGATCTCCCGGGGAAAAGGAATCTAGACCGAAGCCTTCCCTCTGAGCTGGCCTTATAATTAAATTGGAAGATTAAATTCCCTCTTATTGTGGAGATTTTAATGAATATTCACCAGGCTTCTGAGCGGAGAGGTGACGTGAGCGCGCCTTTCCTTATCGCATTAACCCCGTTAGACTGGGAGCTGGTCTCTCTCCTCGTCCTCTCACCATTAACCTCGTTAGAGCTGGTCTCGCCCCTTGTCCTCTCAACATTAACCTCGTTAGAGCTGGTCTCTCCCCTTGTCCTCTGACCATTAACCTCGTTAGAGCTGGTCTCACCCCTTGTCCTCTCACCATTAACCTCGTTAGAGCTGGTCTCTCTCCTCGTCCTTTCACCATTAACTCTGTTAGAGCTGGTCTCTCTCCTCGTCCTCTCACCATTAACCTCGTTAGAGCTGGTCTCTCTCCACGTCCTCTCACCATTAACCCTGTTAGAGCTGGTCTCTCTCCTCGTCCTTTCACCATTAATCCTGTTAGAGCTGGTCTCTCTCCTTGTTCTCTGACCATTAACCCCGTTAGACTGGGAGCTGGTCTCTCCCTTAGTCCTCTCACCATTAACACTGTTAGAGCTGGCCTCTCCACTTTCCTCTCATCATTAACCCCGTTAGAATGGGAGCTGGTCTCTCTCCTCGTCCTCTCGTCTCTTGCCAGGTCCTACAGTTCTTGACTACATGGATCTCCACAGGAGCAGCCACAATATTTTTAAATCCCTCATTACGCCCTTTATTTGCCTGATCATCCAGAATGTATGAAATCCTTGTATTCCTGTAGATGCTATGTATGGGGTAGACAGGTATGTACGGTTTGTATTGGGCAGGACAGGGCAAAATAGCTGGAAATATTGTTGGTCTCCTGTTTCTCTGTCCCTGTCATAATTACTGTCATTTGGTGGTTAGGCATTCATTAGGCTCGTCTAGCTCCACGCCCGGCCTCTTCTTTGCTGGCTGTTCCTCTGTGATGTGAGGCCCACTGGGGGAATATGATTACAGTTTGACAGACAGTGGCGGGCAACATGCAAGGGCAGGTGGGGACAAACAGGGCCGAGGTCAGCCGTAATGAGGAGGAGGACTACATCCCAGTCCCGTCAAAGAGACACGGGTGGTGACAGCGACAAGGTTTCTCAGCAGTTCAGATAAAAAGTCTGTGAGAGCTGTGAGGCAAGAATGTCCAAGTTAGACAGTTATCACTGGCGATAGTATGGAGATGGTATCCCCTAGCTACACTCCCAGGACAGTACAAGCTGAGAAGTTTGATGGGCCTTTGAGTACAAAGCTGACATACTGAGGTCTGCATGTGTCTCAGCCAGCCAGTCTGGTTCACGTCCTGGTGTAGTCACTAAGAGTGTACAAGTAGAAAATATAGTTTACCATAAATTCATACACTTAGAGATTCAATATCCTATCTACAAAATGATGATAACGCAAAACAAACAAACAAACAAACAATAATCAATATGTGTTTATTTTTTGTGTGAATAAATTCTGGTTCAGTTTGATACTTTTAGCAGAATGTGGGAGATAAGTGAAAGTTCCCACATAAATCATGTGGCCTTGTAAACAGAACAACATGGGCAAAGTCGAGCAACTCGGGTGAACGCGGAGCAAAAATAAATCATTTATCACCTCTAACTGTACCTATTGAACCATGTAGTAGTGAAATGGAGGAGGCCGGCCCAGGAGCGCTTAGTCATGCAGATGGCATCCACGTTTCTTCAGGGCGAGTGCAGGGAGCAACACGCAACCGCAAACGCGAACGGCTGATACTAGAGGTGCAATGGAATAAATTAGATTCTGAATTACAATTCACAAACCAGACAGGGTTTCGAGACTGGATTTGTATTTAGACTGGTGGGGCGGCGGGAGGTAATCGAGTAGTGGAATGGAGTGCACAGCAGCGCCCCAGAGCATCCTAGACAAACGCTTTCCACCCTCGATCCAGCCAAGCTATATCTAAAAGCCATTTGGTGGCGGCGCGGGATACCATCTAAGCAGCATTTAGAAGCAAGCTCGTTCCTTATGAAAATTGGTATTCAATAGTCATTTTGGGCTGCTCGTTATTCAAATGGATATGCTTTTCCTCTTAACTGCTTTCTTCCTGTCTCATAAATTAAATTAAAACAACAAGAAAAGTCGAGCAACCCTTACCTGCCCACGATTCTCCATCTGATAACTGTTGGATCAAGGCGAGCTAGATTTATTTGTCCCGCCAAATGACTGAGATCCCACTTTAATCTGGTAGATATTTGTTGGGTATGAAGCGTGTTATCAACAGGAGATTCCAGGTGCGTTGATTTATTGTCCAGCTCTACTGGTTAACCTCCTATTCCAGACAAAGTGTCCTCTTGTTCACCACTAGAGATAGAGAGGGGTTTTGTTTTAATGGGTCTCGATGGTTTGATGTTATTCACAGACCTATGACCATAATCAACACTGGCCCAACCGAGACGGTATGGTAGATAACAAGGTTTCTTTCCCGAGTAAGAGCATACATTTATAAAGAGCAAATGTTTTATAAATGTGGTCAACTTTGAAATGGTGAACTGCATAATTTCCCTATAACCGACATGTTAAGAAGTATGCGTTAGCAAGAGTATGTGTTCAGCTAATACGAGTAGCCCACATCCCTGGTTCAGCACCACGGACAGCTCTTAGAATAAACATTTAAGGGTCACGTTTTTAGCTTAGACCTCATACCTATTGCGAAGAGACAGTCTATTCAGATGTCATCTGGTCTAAATGAGTGCAGATAAGGTGAGAGAGTGCTGGTTAGGGATATAATTGGTGTTTATAAAAAAGCAATTAAATCAACATCTGTGAATTTGACTGTTGCAGTGCAAATTCATTTCCCACTGTTCCATTGCATGGTAGATTTGATCCCCACCTCCTAATAAAGCATCCGTAACATCAATTTGGCTGTGGATGAAATGAAACGCCAGAGGTCACAGGAAGTTAAGGACACGAGGCTTCCTCTTAATTGCTGAATCCATCAGACTAACACAAGCCCAAAAACACTGATGAAAGCAGTGGTATTTTCTAACTGCAATCATTGTGTGGATAATTATGAGCAAAGGTCCAATGTCCCATTAAAAAAAGCATTGTGTGTGTGTTTTGTGTTTGTGCGTCTGTGTGTTTATCAGCGTGTGTGTGTGTGTGTGTGTGTGTGTGTGTGTGTGTGTGGTGGAGGGGAGGGGGTTGATTGTGTGTTTCCGTGGGGGAGGTTTGCCTGAGGAAAAACATTTTGGGAGAAAGAGAATTTGACAGCACATGTCTTTCAAGGGCAATCAAAGGTAACAAGGGATCTCACTCTCCCTCTTATCCTTTTGTCATAAGCTACAATCCAGCACACTCTCCCCATTAGTGCCCTGCTGGCAGTAGGACAGGGGAATCTTTAAAAGGGTGTCCATGTGGCCTGAAGCGGATTGCTAGAACATTGCTGGCTCCGTGGGGTTGACTGGTTGCCATGGAGCCTGTGGATTGATCCATGCAAAGGTAATTTTCCTCGATGTAGGATCCTTTAAAAAGAAGAAAAGATGAGAAAAACTCTTGTTATAGACCTATAAAACGATTCAGTATGACAAAGATGCCTCTCAGCTGACACCATTAAGCAATCTTCAAAGAACATCAACAAAAGTATAAAAGTCTGACTTGATGTTCCCTACATGAGTTTAAAGGAAACCGTCAGGATATTAAGAGTGGTGTTTCATTGACATCTAGCCAACGCGCCCATCAGGCCATTTCACTTCTTAATACGTTTGATATCTGGTAACTAAGAAAACGAATAATAACCAAGTTTTCTGACAAGGGGCCTTTGACCATTGTCTTAATTTGGTTTTGCCTGCTTTAAAATAAAGAGGAGGGGTTAGTCCATTTTTCTGGAGTTGACTATAAGAATAAACGCATAGTGCTGGATCGTGTTATTGTGAACCCCACTTGTTTACGCTATCTGTCAAGAAAACGTCAACTGAAGCAGTTGGAGTAGTAAGATTGGTGTAGAGAGTACAGTGTAGATTCTGAGGAGGTCAAATAGGTCCCATCTGCTTTTAGAATCAATCAATACAATGCTGGCATTCCAATACAAAAGATGAATATTAAAATGGTGGGCTGTTATGCAGCACACAGTGCTGTTTAGGATCCAGGTGAGGTGGATTGCTGGACAGACAGCAGGTACAGTGTGTACTCACAGGCTGTTTAGGATCCAGGTGAGGTGGATTGCTGTACAGGCAGCAGGTACAGTGTGTACTCACAGGCTGTTTAGGATCCAGGTGAGGTGGATTGCTGTACAGGCAGCAGGTACAGTGTGTACTCACAGGCTGTTTAGGATCCA
>JAVQIZ010223855.1:0-19546 GCA_036023535.2 Galaxias brevipinnis | reverse complement strand
TGCCGGTCGTATGATTTTATTTCGTCATATTTATCCCCCCACACCTTGAAGGCCGGTCCGCGAAAATATTGTCTTACATGAAACCGGTCCGTGGCGCAAAAAAGGTTGGGGACCGCTGTTCTAGACTATATTATTGTAACTTGCTGCAAACATGTCTTGGTCAAATAACTCTTTTCTTATTTGCAACTGATGCAAAATGCAGCCGCCCAACTTAAATTATTAATATTACTGTCATTATCGTTATTATCTTTTTTTTGTGAACAAGCATAAATAGAGACTAGCATGGATAGATAAAAAGGATAGTGTAGTGTATTAGAGACACTAGTAAAGGTGCCTGGGAATAGGTTGACAATAGTGTATACGTCACTTGGAGTATATAAGTGTAAGTCACCTTAGGAGGGAAGATTCTGCTATATTGTAACTTTGAATAAGATATGTTAGGTGTTCAATAAACATAAGGGTAACCCTTCCTTTAACAGTCTCCTAATAACCAGGTAATTACTTAGTCAATACCAAAAAATTACATTATATAATTTGGTAATTACATCGGTAAATAAGTAGGTAAATACAGTGAAACTACTAACTACTGATACTAATTAAAACCTCCACTTTTACTTGGTAAATATATGGTAAAATATAGTATATTATTGGGTAATTACCTCTGGTAAATAAATAGGTAAATACACAGAAACTAGCTGATATACCGTAGCTGAAATACTGCCAAAAACTCCATTATTACCTGGTAAAGAAATATGGTTACCACTGGTACATAAGTATGTAAATACAGAGGATATATATATATACCCAATAAAATACTATATTATACAATATATATTCCATGACCCTAAAATTTACCCACCTTAACACAGTGCCACACTTTTGTCTACTCTTCTAAATAGAGTTGAAAGTTGAAGGGTCAGGGTTGAAGCTCTATATTTTGGTTCCGACCCTAAATTTCGCTTCTTTTTCCAGGTCTTCATCGGGAATAACGAGCCAGATGAGGAAGCTCTGACCATCTTTGACTCTCCCCTTTTTGGCCGCTTTCTCCGCATTCACCCTCGCGGCTGGGTCAACGACATAGCCCTGCGTCTGGAGGTCCTGGGCTGTGACACGCAGCAGCGTCTCTGAGACCACGAGTTTCACGGTGGAGCTTCAGTGACCTCTGATTAGGCCAATAATGAAAAACGTTTATATTGTAAGTGGAGTAATCATTGACAAGAGTGAACGTAGCGAATAATATGATGGTAAAGATGTTCTGTTTTGTCAAAAAAAATAAATAATGAGGGTGAAAACGTCCTCATTATTTGTGTAATAAGCTCATAACGTTTTCGTGAGAGATCCTATTTATCTCTATGGTGAACAACAGACGAGACCATAGTCAGCCGTCTACTGTACTGTTTGCACACAGTATTCTCGTTATACTCATGTATATTAAGCAGACGTTTTGAATGTAACCAAATGTAAATATGGCAGTGCATTATTTCTTAACTTGTTGGATGTATAGATTATATATAGCTTGAAATATAATATATATAACGTTATCAAAATCTTTTACTATATTCTAAATAAACTTCAGATTTTAAGACTAATATTTGAGTTTTTGTGTCATGTTTATAACTCATCAAAATGGCACATATTCCAAACATCTATACGTACATCCTACACTGTTCCTCTTTGATACACATTTATGGTTTCCGTTCAAAGGAGAGATTTTGCATGTTTTTCTATCAACCTATGTATTGTCCAGTGATAGTAGAGGTGGACTTTAATTTCCTCTGCAGCTCAGACTGTTTCCAAAACTGTTATTCCGGCTTATCCCCTTCTGCCAGCCTCTCACCAAAGAAACTACTAATGATTTATTTGATCTATTGTTCGCCTGAAAGTGAAGATCTATGCTCAAGATAGAGAGAGGAAGTAGTCTGTTTAAATGTTAGTCTTTGCAATGATTGTAGGAGAAACAATGTGCGCATGCGTTTGCACATCTGTTGTGTGCTTGCACGCACGTTTCCTGTGTGTGTTTGTGAGTGTGTGTGTGTGTGTGTGTGTGTGTGTGTGTGTGTGTGTGTGTGTGTGTGTGTGGAGTGGTCGTTTTTTATACTCTGTGCCACTGTTGTGTGAAACACTTGAGCGTGTGTGTATGTCTTAGAGGCATTTGCGTATTTTTACAACCGTGAAAACACAGGTTTCTTTTCAGGAGACTGCGTGCCCCCAGTGATGTCTTCAGCGGGGTGTGTGCTTTGGAATGCAGGGTAGACGACCGGATAGGACAAACGTTGGCAGAGTGTGGCAGCCCCACAACATGTCAGTCACACGCAATCCCTGTCAAAACAATTACCCCCAACACCATGGGACACTGTACTTAAGCCTAAACATATATTTTTTATCTTTTTCAACCCAGCTGTGGTGCACTACCTCAGTTTGATTGTTCTCGTTTGTTGAATGCCAGGTAATTCTTGTCTAGTTTGGCTCAATGGACAGTACTAATGTGATCATATTGGATGTGTGTCTTTAACTTTCTCGCAACTGGAGGCATACAGACTGTCACAAAACACATATTTGGAACCACATTATGAGGTGTGATTTACAGGAATTGAAGGGATATATATATATATATATATATATATATATATATATATAAATATATATCTATATAATCTGTTGGCCAGTTAGTGAGGGACTTTTCGCAGCGGAAAGGAAGAAGGTTTGACAACGTTTCTTTCACAGGGTTACACCATGTCCTCACAAACCCTATGTACACGGTATTCTGGATGCAGCGATCGGAAACACTTGTAGACCCAACCACAGCTGAACCTTAACCAATTATACAACACTTTATAACTTATAAAAATACAAATAATAGTGTGAGTCTACTTAAAATGACAGTCCCAGAATATCTAAAACCTTGTTAAAGTAATAATTATAAGGCAATAATATGGAAAATGTGTGATACTTAGGTCTGTATGAAATGGTTCCATAATCATTTAAACACTGGCTTTGACAAACATTTGGCGCCTCTATGGTCCTAAGCAAGAAAGGATTCCTTTAAACACAGTTTAACCTATTTGACCCATTCACAGTTGTTAAACAGTGATTAAAGGGTAGTTATTTCATTTTACCAATTGTGTTAAGGAATGTCCAGCCTTAACATTACTGGTCGCATGTTGCATATCTGACATGTACTAGTAGTTTCCACTGTGACTTCCGGCAAACCATTAACCCCCAGCCTAAATATGTCTCAACCTGGCCAAATGTTTCGAAAGATGCAAGAAATGGCATGACAGAATAGAACAGGATAGATATGCAATGTCATTCTTAGTTGGTCAAAAAGGGTGCCGTTTTAAAGTTTAAAAGAACTGACCAAAATCAGGCAATGCTCTCTGGGATGGAGCTATTGAATTTTATAAATACATCTGTGTTACTTTTAACAACATGCTTACGGGTTAATTCATTTTTGAATTATTTATAAGTTATATAAACATCCGTTGTGAATGTGGACACGTTGAATTAAATCAAACATAAATTGATGAATAAGTGCAGTCAAAATATGAGAATCAGGCTAAAGAGATGGAACTGCCCTCTATTTATACTGGAAGAGCCCTATAAATAATATACTGTCCACATCCATAATACATTGTCATACATTATTTGTAAACATACTGTAATTAATTTGTTAGCAAAAAGCACTTGCATCACTGCAATCAGTTGCTCCTCTAAAGTTAGTATTTACTGCCACCTAAGGGACAGTCAGTTTATAACATCAACTGGTTCTGTAATTTGTATACCAATCAAACTGCTAGGGAACCTAGAGCACTAACTGCACAGGCCACCCCTTCTCTTAATCAGAAACAGACTTTACAAACCTTCCATTGCACCTCAATCTCCCAATAGTTCATCTATATAATCAGCTTTCTTTAGTTCAATTTCTGTATGTTAGGGCAGAATCCAGCTCATCACTTTAATTGTATGCTTTCAAAACCTTTTTTAAGTTGTATTAAGGGTGCATAGGTCTGGAGGTGTTAGGACATAACTAGCCCAAATCTGCAGCCTTAACATTCTTCTATTCTATAAAGAGCAACACGGCTAAACCGATACAATCTCCATCCCATGATTTTGACATAACCCCATCTTTGCTGGTTGAGGTGACCTCCCAATCAAAAAAAGGTAAGCTTTTCAATCTGTAACTCAACAAGTAAGTTGTCATTTGTCATTGTTTCAGAAGTTGCACTACAGAACCTATTAGCTATGCATAAACTACAGCACACATTGCTCTGCTTCTTTTCTAGGGTAGGGCTTCAAAGAGAGTTCCAGTTGGCTTGTGTTTGGTGTTGATGTATGCAGTCAAACGGGGGAGTCAAGGGTGAGGCTGGCGTCTGACTGGAGCCACGCTCTAATAATTACAGTTACCTGCGTGTCGTTATGGCCTCCTCTCCCTTTCTGCTGTGCCCTCTCACTTGTTTCTGTTGCAGGATGGCATGTAGGGGGAGGAGCCCCTGACAGGGAATACCAGGACATGTCCTGGTCCTAATTGTATAAGTTTGCCCTTGGATTTCCCAGCGGGGTGTCTCTATGAAATGAGTGCCATACTGAATGTTGTTTGGTCTGAAATAAAAAGTTACTTTGAAACCCTGACTTGTCTCTTTCAACGTGCAGGTTGTGTCACTGCAGGTTGGAAGGCCCAGGCACCTGATGTACAGTGTACATGTTGACCTGATCTTTCACTTTAACCCTTGTGCTCTGTTAATGTCATGTCCCCAGTACAAAATTACCCATAATAAATGTTTTTAAATCAATAATTATACAAACATAATCACATGATATTGTATTATATGTTTTTTTCTCAAATCTATTTCTAGAACTGATCACAGGTCTTTCACTTATATTTGGAAATTATGACCTGTAGGCCTCACTGACCTCATTGTTAACCAAATAGTTTGAGTAAAAATAGCACAACTCATGAATATTTAATACAGAAATTATCACAGGTAATATAATGTGATATTTATCACAGAGTCATTTGTGTAACATTTTAGCCAGGACATTTATTTTGAAAGCCTTCAAAAAAGTAAGAAAAACATCTGGCTGTCCCTGGTCAAAACTGACCGACTTTATAGCCAAAGAAAGGGATAAGCCAAAACTATTTACACATTTACACTTTACTATATTACTGGACATGTGAGTACATAAAAGTAGCAATAACATGAGTAATAGAAATATTTGCAAGGATCACTATCAGTCAATCAACAATCAACCATTACATGGCGGTTGAGTGTGTGCTCATGATTGACAATATGTGTTTCTGAGTCAGCCCATTCATTTCCAACACCAAAGATGTACCAAAGTAAATTAAAACCTCTCTAACTCAGTGAACATTATCTACATTTATTGTGAGTTAAATTTCACTTTCGACCAGACAGCAGCAGGATTAACCATTCAATATGTCAATCACACTGGAGCAAGTGTGCAGGCTCACTGAAGAGCGGTTGTCCAGTCTTTTCATGTTCTGTCTTTATATAAGACCGCATTATAGATTCAGTTCTTCAAATGTTGCAATCAAGATCAGATCAAATCCATGTTTAATGCTGTAATATCTTTATTGTTGTTTTAAAAGAAACAGTGATAAATGGTTTGGTAGAGACCGCGAAAATAATGCAAAAGAAATAACCAGTACATCCTAGCAGCATAACTCTCTATTTCAAATCTGGTGGTTTCTCTATCCTTGCTAAACTGTTATTGTATGTGAAAAACTAAAATTCGTATTCATATGTTAAGAGCGTTTTAACAAGAGGTTGACAGTTTAAAGAAATGTGGAAAGGCTAAAGTGAAAAAATGAAAGAAATGTTTTTCAGTTTGAACAGAAATCCTATGCAACAAAAAATCAGATCAGATCAAATCAAAGGTAAATTGAAGAAATTAGGGAGAATGGGGACGGTTACAACACTTTCTGAATTTCTCTGTTACTCAGAGACTAATTGAAATAGACCAGCCAAACTTGTTAAACTTATATTTGTCTTCTGATTACACATACAATTTAAAGATGACTACATATGACATATAGTTCACAATATTTATTTGAATGGAAGAAGTCAGATGCTGCAACTGTCCCCAACCCTGGGAACAGTTGCAAGTAACATGTTGAAAATACATTACATTTCAATTATTATCTTTTGCTTTTTGTCTCAATGAACATAGTATTCTGAAAATATATAATGTCTTACAATAATAGTATAATATTTATCTATTTAGTATTATGTATCAAATAATGGTTATTGAGTTTTGTTTGTTGATGCGTAGAAGATAAGCCTACCTTGAGTCTGGGCAGATGTTAAAGATGCAATTCAATGACTGGTGTTTGTTGAAAAAAGCTTATTTTGGGTGAACTATCCTTTTGTTTACCCCACAATGATTTGTTTATGTTGCAAAATAATGCTGTGTAGTCAGTATTTATGTGGCTATACTATGCTAACCATGTCACTTTAGAAGTCAACAAAATTAAGATTCATACTAATTAAGGTTAAATTAATTCATACAAAAGGTCAGGAAACAATGAAAAAACTTAACTGTTCATGATAAAATTACTTTCAAACCACCAAAACAAGTGTTTCTAAATAAATGCAGCAGCAGATGATGAATGTGTCCACTGTCTTGCTGGTGGTGGTGGTGGGGGTGGGGGGTCTAACTGAGCATTTCATTGTTTAATTTTCTAACATTGTTTAATTTTCTATGCCATGTACGGTGACCTTGGGTGTCTAGAAAGGCGCCTATAAATTAAATGTATTATTATTATTATTACTATTATTATTATTATCTGCAGAACGTGTGTCATCACTCTAGCGTGTTTCTGATTGGATGAATAAAAATTGTTGCGACCATCCCCTCTTGCAACCCTCCCCAGTCTACCCTGCTTCATAACATCCATGGCACATCGTTCCAAAGACCCTGGATCCATAAAACACATTCTAGTTCCTCAAGATTCACTATGGTATGGACCACTTGAACCGCTAGATAAAATAGAAAAAAAAAAATATTTGAACTATAGAATTTTTTTTATGATTTTGTAACTAAAATTCATTGTAATCCTAAAAGTAGCATACAGAGGGCCCTACATAGAGCATGTTTTTGTCCTAAATAAACACAGTGGTTATTCAGAGGATTAATCCTCCTTGTAGGACCTATACAGAAACACACACCACACAACCAACCTCCCATCAACAGAACACACACAGTTAACAGAATATTGAAATATGGGATATGGGAAAGTGTCTCATGAGTTTATGATGGGAGGATGCTTGACATGTAGTGGAGCCCAATTCAGGAATAAGTAGTAGTATCTGTATGCAGACATTTTGAAGATGGTTCCACTTTGGGACAAATGTCTATGGATTTCAGTTAGACAGGGGGCCTAGCTTGCAACACTGCGTTGACAAGTATGCTTTGGCAGGGCGAACACAGGCCCAGCTAAGAGCACGCCAACCTCTACATTGTCTTCCTAGATCCAACAACATCAGTAGTTAAGATTGTATAATAGCATTTTCTTAAAACAAACAATAACAAAAAAAAGATGATCAAAAATGTATCCTCAAAAGTGTATTGTTTTGGCTCCCAATATGGACAAATAGAAATATGTCTAGGTAGTTCACTCTCCCCAATGAGTTATTGTTGCATCTTTTTTCTGCTTTAAAGTTACTAGAGGCAGTGTAACTGTAGATGATTTTGGTGACCCCTACCATTTGTTTAGTATAATTATTTTCCCTAATTCTGGCAAAGACGACATTCAGAATGCTCGTGGTCACTGCATTTCGCTAGCACGATCAGCGAATGTATTCAAAGTATGTGCATCTCTTCCTGAATTTTTTGATGCACCTCCTTCTGCCATAAAGCGGTTCGTCACAGTTGCGCGGGAGAATATGCGCGGTGGCAGACAAAATTAGTGTTTAATATTGAGACTTCAAGAGGACTGATCTGAACCGCGATATTTTCATTCTCCCATAGACATTACAATGTGCAACCAGATTAATCCGTTAATAATATAAAAAGGTTGCCTATAGTTGCTTTAATGGAACTGTCAAATCGCAGCGTGTATTAGGTAACAGCAGGCAGATAGCTGGGTGACCGTCTTCTTTGTGTCCCAATTTACTATTCTATTGCGTTATTTAAACAAAAATAAAAAAATATGCAAACGAGATCCAGTTCTGCAACTGTGCCCGCAAAAGATTTAAAACATATTTTGGCCAGGCACGGTACAGCAACTCTGTGGCTCTACAATGGCAGCAAGAATAGTAACCAACACAGTAACACACACCACATTAAACATGTAAATAATGAATTCAGGACTACAAGAATGCCACCGAGTTTGTCATGAATACTGAGGTACTGAAGTCATTCTCCCATGTATGAACCATGTGAATCTTACATTTGAAACCTTCGTCTTAGCTTCAAGGTAGAATTCTGCTGTTTGACAAGGCAAACCACTGACTGCTAAAGGCAAAAGCACAGCCACACCATGCGGTTCCCTTCATATGGTAGCCATTTCGTTGGCATGAGGACGTTGTCCAGCATGCTGTCTCTGTTGATGGCCATCGGTCATGCTGGGTTTCGGTGTCAACTAAACCATGTTTGTTCACCACGAGAGTGGCATATAGATTAACGTCCCACTTTGTTATGTCACAGTAGCGATGCCTCCCTCTTCTTGAGGGAGGAATATTTGTATCCGAGGCAATGTGGTTTTGTGTCTGGAATGACTCACCTAAGAACATGGGGCAGTGGTGCCCTCCACAGAGAAAAAAAACAACTAAAGCAGTAAATCACCAACAGGTCAGAACATTGAACAGCAGTAAATCACCAACAGATCAGCACATTGAACAGAACAGATGGGACAGTCCAATGAGGTTTCTAGGGTTCTCCTAAAGCAGAAACCATTTCAATAGGTAGTAAAGGTTACACTGAACCTCTGCTCTGTTAAAAGACAGCCCACAGGCATACTCGCACACTTAGCCGTTTTGAACTTTCAAACAGCTTGTGAAAACGTCTGGCCTACAAGTACAGATCTAGGGTCTCTGACTTTTGCCTTTGATTATCTCCATTGTTCCAATCTCAAATTAGTTGAGGTAAATACTACATATAGTCAAACAGGAGCTGTGCTTGAAATGCATTGGCCATGGAAAACAAACTGTAGAAAAGCCTGTAGGTTAAGGCCGAGTAAAGGAATGACTAGACTGGGTATAGTCCTCCGTGTTGGTGCGTCAAAGAGCACTCACTGATCCAACATGGCACAGGCTGTGGTGATTTGAGGTGCGCAAGTTCTGTCTGTAGTGAAGACTTTAGTAACAGTAGTTTGACGATTCTGAGGTGGTTATTGTTTTGGCAGCTGCTTTTCCATAAATGTAAAGACATGCATATTGAGGTCTATGATGCAAAACGGAACACATATAAATTGACTAGACTGTTCGAGTATTCTGGGACGGACTGAGAATAGGTTGTAACCATAGGAATCGAATAGTAAAATATTCTATCTCTACAGTTGTAACTAAATGTTCGTGTTACATTATAATTTCATTAAAAAAAAACAGCTCAAAAAACATTGGACAATCACATTGAAGTTTGAAATCTGTGTGTAACAGCTATCTATGCTCTAATGTATGTTCTGTTAACCTTACCAAGTAGACCGTTATTAAAAAATCCAAAAGAATGCATTTCAAATATTTTACAAACACACCCCAACCCACCCCCCACATAAAACGAGATAGACTGTGACTCATATTAAAAAAATAGCTTTTTTCCTCAATTTGTTTCTCCAAGGAGAAGGATATATATTGATCAGCCACAACATTAAAACCACTGATAGGTGAAGTGAATAATATTGATCAGCTCGTTACAATGGCAGTTCTCAAGGGGTGGAATATATAAGGCAGCAAGTGAACTGTCAGTTCTTGATGTAGATGTGTTGGAGGCAGGAACAATGGACAAGCGTATGGATCCGAGTGACTTTGACAAGAGCCAAATTGTGATAGCTGGACAACGGGGTAAGAGCATTTCTAAAATGGTGGGTAGTGTGGGATGTTTCCAGTATGCAGTGGCCAGTAACTACCAAAAGTGGTCCAAGGAAGGACAACCGGTGAAGGACTATTGATGCACGTGGCAAGCATACAATAAGCACGTGAGCATCATAACTGGACCATAGAGTAATGGAACAAGGCGACCTGGTCTGATGAATCATGTTTTCTATTACATCATGGGGACGGCCAGACGCGTGTGCATCGTTTACCTGGGGATGAGAAGGCACCAGGATGCACTATGGGAAGAAGGCAAGCCGACGGAAGCAGTCTTATGCTCTGAGCAATGTTCTGCTGGGAAACCTTGGGTCCTGTCATTCACGTGGATGTTACTTTGACACGTGCCACCGACCTAAACATTGTTGCCAAATTCCCCAGGACTCATTCCGATCGAGCATCTGTGGGATGTGCTGGAACAACAAGTCCGATCCACAGAGATGCAAACTCGCAACTTGAAGGTTCTGCTGCTAACGTCTTAGTGACAGATACCACAGGACAGCTTCAGAGGTCTTGTGGAGTCCCAGCCTTCGACGGGTCAGAGCTGTTTTGGTGCGGGGGGGGGACCTACACAATATTACGCCGGTGGTTTTAATATTGTGGTTGATCGGTGTAAGTATATAAACAACTTGCACAATGCACAGCTTTTTCCATACAATAAACAAGCACTTGATAAGAATAAAATGGAGGGAATGCAGGTTTGCAATGTGCAATGCTGGGCGTCTTAAGGGGGGCTCTTTCGACCTCTCATTTCAGCACTTCTCTTTCTTTCCATTTCACAATCGCTTCAATATACATGGAAACTCTGCCCTTCACATTCCAACTCTGATTGGTTTCCACAAGTTCAAGGAGCCCACGAGGGTGACAATTAGTTGTAGTTGAGGGGTTAAGGGTCAACATAAAATGAAGTTCATGGTTAGATTGGGTGCAGCAGGAACATTGGGGGGCTGGGGTTTGGAGAAGAGCAGTCTATTTGGAGCTCTGTGTCCACACAGAAGAGCTTGGTGCCAAAAGAGGCAGGCAAGTGGTCTCTAAATGTGCTGGTGGGCAGAATCCCTGCAGGGGTGTCAAGAGAGAAAAGGAACCAGGTCAGTACATTGGACCAAGTGATATTGTGGTTTTGTGTGTGGATAGTTGTCTTTCTTTTAGAAGCAGAATAATAGCAAATGCATTGGGTGCGCATGCGGTTGTGTGTTTGTGTATGTTTGTGTATCTGCCTCAAGTTTAAAAGTGTGCCCACGTGCACGGCTACGACCAGTCCTCACCTTTGTGTAGCGCGTCTCAGATGTGTGTCTCCACGTCCGTGTAGCCCGGCAGCATGTCTCCGTTGGAGCAGCTCTTGGGTACCTCCGCCACCATGGAGGGAGGCAGCATTTGGTCAGAGGGTCCCGGGTCCTCTGGCGCCCCCGTCTGGCCACGCTGTTGTCTGCGGTGAACGAGGGGCACAAAGAACAGCACCAGGCCCCCCACCATGGGAGGAACCCCAGCCAGGTAGAAGGCAGTGTTGTAGTTTCCAAAGTAGTCACGGAGGAGACCTGCGGGAAACATAGAAGAGGGGAAAAGGGAAATAATGGTTCATCTGACCACTAAAGCCTACTTAGGCTTTTTTTTTTACAGTACTTGGGATGTCTGACTCGAATGCTTTACAGCCTGTATTTCCCTCCCGACCGCTTGATTTGCGACGGAGTATAAATCTCAAAGTGATAACGAGTACAGGTGGCATTCAAACCCTGCAGTATGTGGCAGGACTGGTACTCTGGCATTCCCTGGTAAGTAATGTGCACTTTAGCCCAAAGAGCCCCGAGCAAATATACTGTTTGAACTCATAGCGGCGTGCACTACGTGCATCCATAAGAACCAATATTGCATAACCTGCACAACATGTGGCAACACTTGGTCCTGAGCCAGCGCCTGAACTGTGTGCACTATACCCGGGGTAATGCACGCAGCGAGCCAGAGAGTTCCAGCTTGAAGCGAAAAAGCAGCTCCACCATAAACACTGACAGGACCCTTTGACAGCGTCTGGCACTGAGGCAGGGAACATATCGTATAGGCAAAGAGGAGCCATGAGATGGGGTTTCTTTCATGAGTCTCTTTCCCTTCCATTTATCCCTTTTTTTCCCGCCCCACTGTGCTCCTGTTCACTTGGCGTTTAACTTTGATCTTCCATAGGCTCTTTGTCCTGTCATTAGGAGGACTGGCATGATGTAAACTACGTGATGGAGACTAACGCAAACTGCCCATTCACATCAAGCTTCTGACGGAAAGGAGATGAGGCCGAGTGAAGGGAAAGAAACCATCTGGAATGGAACGCTAGCAGTGAACGTGTGAGGAGTAATGACGCTTCCCCAGATTTACAACCCGGAGAGAGGCTGTTGACCGCCAGCCAAGGAAAGCGCGGGACAAGGTCCCCCTGTGAGCAGTGAACGTCTCCCCAAGAGGAGGAGGAGGAGGCGGCGGGGAAGGGGGGACGGTCGTGGGTTGAGCTTTACATAACAGCCACGGACAGAGTGCCCCAGATGAGAAATACACAAACGAGGTGGGCATGGCCGTGGAGCGGAAGACAAGGTGAAAGAAGGGAAGTGCGGCGGGAGTCACGGAGTAAGTTGCGACTTTGAATCGTAGAAAACGCGGGCCCTAGAATGGAAGGCGAGGGAGGGAGCCGACAGTCAAGAGACCTGACGGGAAAAGAGAGGAGGGAAAAGAAAAGGAGAAATCCGAGCCCATGGGATGGCAGGCCTCAGGTGGACTATGTACTGCCTAAGCAGAGTCTGGCCTTGAGTCTGTCTAGGTGTCCCTCACAAGAGCAATCCCCACCTGATCTCAATTCAGCCTTGAGCGCAACCTGGCTCTGAATAGATCAACTCAGTGAACTCGAGTTCCCTGGGTTCTGTTCTATCTGGTGCAAAACCTCACACTGTAGGGCCTCCGCTTCAAAGTGGCTGTTTAACGACACCTATTATGGAAGTCAAGTTCTTTTGTATTCTCAACTCGTTCAGCAACTGTGGTTTGGTCCTTTCTGTTCAATTTGCTTTCACAGTAAACAGATAAATACCAATATCAATAGGAGCAAATAGACATAGATTTACGAAATAAATGCTATTTCCATGTGGATAACCTGTTATGGATCTTAAAAGGCCTATATCTTACAAAACAAGGCTTTTAGTCATATGTGTTTATCTTTGCAAAATAACTTACAATGCTCATTTAAAAGGATATAAGCTTGTGTTGCCATATTGAAAAATAAATTGCTTCTGTAACACAATGAAGAATATTTTAACAGTTACATACTTTGTGCTTCCAATACATTTTAACAACAAGCACTTACTGGTGATAGCTGTACCTCCTGAGAATGGAATTTATATGTACCTATCAATTTACTTATGTTTTACAGAGCAGGCTACAAATGTACAAAGCAAACAAGGCATCTTGACAGGCCCATTCACCAATGTTTAACATGAGCCTTTTCAACATGCCATCATGTCATTAGCTGTGAATGTTGATTTGTTGGCTTGCAATGCTGTAAGCAGGGGGTGGGGTGGGGGATTGAGGGGCGGGGGCTTACCAGCGATTGGGGGTCCGGCAGTCATGGGCAAGGCCATGAGGCCCAGCAGGTAGCCTATGGCCTGCGAGGCCTGCATGGGTCCCACCAGCTCAAAGGCGATCGGCGCCATGATGGTGATGAAGCAGCCGTCGCACAGGCCCAGGAACACACACACCGCCACTAGTCCCTCGAACGCCGTGCACTGGGGGATCATCATGGACATGAGGCCCAGGACCATGAAGGAAGCCACCTGCAGGTGGGACACACACACACACACACACACACACACACACACACACACACTTAATGCAACAAACTGAAAAAAAAAGCCTTTGAACAGGCCTGATGAGACCGGATGGTTTCCCTGGAAGTCGAGTAGCCCACGAGTACAAAGACTTCCTCGCAACGTAACACAGTACGGAGAAACGGCTTCACTCATTTGCCTGACAGTCAAATATGGCATACCAACTGAGGACTTACTGTGAAGTCTTTCATAGCTGCAATGCACTCAAATTAACCATATATTCAGCTCATACAATGCCCCCTTGAAACCCTGAGCACATGCTTTCGTTTCGGTTTATTTTATCTTATCTAATCTATTTTCCTATAACCTATCAACATATTGCTCTCCAAAGACGTCCTCTGCCATGCATTTATAAATAGAAAAGAACATGCAGTAGCGTTCACTGTGCCCTCTCTCCGTTTGAACATTGAATTGCTGCTCCACCGTATGTGGGTGTAATGCGTTAGCCATTTATTTCGGAGTGCTTCCGACAGCATTAAGCCCCTATGGCAGCTGCGTACAGCTCTTTCAACACAAAACAGAGTTGACACTTGGGGCAACGCATGTAAGTGTTTGTACTGTCTACACATGAACACAATGGGGGATTTAGGAGGCACCTTTTTGCTGCTGCTATGAAAGGCGCCAGCTTAGACTAGTAATGAGTAGGAGCCCTTCTGAGTCACACACAGGGCACCTCGGCTGTCACTGGCAGACACAAGGTAAAGTGGCTGGCTTCCGGCGAGAGAACAGAACAAGACCTAGCGTTCTTACCACTGAAGGCAATCTGGGGCTGAGCGATTAACGTAGTGTGGAACACATGAGTCATTGACACAACTGAAACGCTCCTTATCTCCTCAATTCATCTGCTCGAATCCACGCCACGAGCCATGCCGACACGGAAAAGACTAATAGGTAAAAAGGCAAGAGCAATGCAGCCATTGTCTAAACTCTGTAAAAAATTGTGTGGCTGCTTGGGGTGTGTTTGTGTGTGTGTGTGTGTGTGTGTGTGTGTGTGGGTGGGTGTGTGTGTGTGTGTAAGAGTGGTAGAGCAGAGAAAATGCTAAATCTCCCTGATTGAGCCATCCTACATTTTCTCTCCAGAGATTAGATGTCTCTTAGTACTCTTGTAACGCATCCAATTCCTACTATCGGCTGGGACATTATTAGCCAAGAGTACCAACTTGCTACTTCCTACTGCAACAGTGATCTAATAAAACCTTATTTATATCCGTAATCGCACTGATCAAAGAGTTGAAGAATGAGTACTGGTCAACTAGAGCAGTTCATCTAAGTGCCGTTTTGCTTTGATCTTCAAGGGAGCTCCATTCAGCTTAGGCTGACGCTATGCAGCATAAAATGTGAACTAGGGGGGAACAGCAGCGATATAAGGAGGCTCACCTGCATGTAGACCTTCTGGACTCCAGGGAGGAGGTCGCCCACCTTGCCGAAGACGAGGCGCCCCAAACCCGAGGAAGCTCCGATGCACACCAGCAGAACCCACTCCTTCTGGGTGTTCGGGAACTGCTCCTTCACAAAGTTGATCTGGACGAGCGCAAAACGGGAGACACCACACCAGAATTTGAAAATGGATCTTGTCAGCCGACAAAGGCAAATGATATGGACTGGGAATTCGATTTGGGATATGGCGTTACTCGGGATATGAACGTCCAGGAGCTCACCAAGAGCCTGCTAATCAACAATATATGAACAGCGTGTCCCATACAGTACACCTCTTTAAGTTACACCTCAAGAACCCTCTTAATAAAACAGGACAATACACTATGAGACGCAGCAAAGTGTTCCACACATGTGGTTTCAGAGGAAATTTCTCAGAAAGGATAGCGTCACCATCGTGCTTGTGTGTGAAGGCTGCCGTGAGAGCTGAGACACTCTAGACTGCAGAGTGCAGACCCCTTGGCAAAAAATGAGTGGCTCTGAAGCCTTTAAGTCGGGTAACAATACTCTATTCATTCCTTTCCAGATAAGACCCTACGTAGCAAAAATCCCTTGAAGCCTTTCTGTAACTTGGCGATAATAATGACGTTTTTTGATCAACTATTTCACATGTTTTTCTTCCACACTGAGGCCATTGATCTCGATGTGCTCTTGGGCGAGTGGGTGAGTGGGTGGGTGGGTGTATTTTGGGAAAGCGAGGGGAAATCTTGTCCAGGCTATATTGTCAAAAACCAGGCTTGGAACAACAAAATGTCCTCGAGCCCATCCTCTCTGGGAGGAGAGCTAGAAGCGGCAGGATGGCGCTATAGGTCGGTGGTTTCCCTTCTCCCCGGCCCTCCACACCTGAAGCTAATCCAAAACACAAAAGGGGTCCTGTGAAGTCTTTTCCCCAGCAGATGCACTCCGGCTCACAATATTTGCTCTGCTTTGAACAACTCAATGGACATAGGACAGACTAGCTTAGGGACCCAGAGGGTTGGCCGTAAAGGAACCGTTTCCTTGAGGTAAGGGAGGAGGGGAGGGGGGCAGGTCACAACAAAGACCGGGGTGTTGTTTACATCTGGGGCTCGGCCTGAAACAACAGTAGAACGGCTGGGGGGTGGGTCGGAGGATTTACAAGAGGCCAGAGGGGCTTGACCGAAACACCAGCCGTCTGGAGGAAATGCCTTGAGTTTCACACTGCGTCTCGTACGCCCTCTTCCGTATCCTCCTCCAGTCAGCTTTTGCCATCATGTCCCTCTCCTTTTCATTCTCCTCTCCGTAACGGTCACTCTTGAAATCACATTTTCCAACATTCTTCTTCTCTAGGTTTCCCCGCTCTCACCAATACATTTTATGTAACATACAAATGTTGCCTGCTGTAATAGTTTGCTGCCACTTATATAAGGTAATACTTATAATACTATAAATATTATAAGTTACAACCATGTCAATGGTCAGATGGTCGCTTACAGTTCTGACATACTGACATACATACAGTTCTGACATACTGTTCATAAAAGTTGACTTACATTGCCTAAGGCCAAGCAATATTGCTGAATATTGCTCACACATTGCTCACACATCTTTTCACTTTCATGCCGCCTAAGAAGATGACATTCGGGGAGTAATATTTTGGTCAACTGAATAAAAAAAAACAGGTAACGCTAGATAAAAGAAAAGGTCTCATCGTAGGAGTAGACTTTGAGTTCGGGGTACTACCATCATACCCAGGACTTACCAGGTGAATGTAGGGCACAAAGTAACCCAACACCGCCGTGGCCACTCCAAACGCCCACACCCTATAGGTGACGACATGGAACACCCGTAGGTTGAAGTACTTCCGGACCTGAGCCAGGCCCTTGCTCCAACGGCTTCCCCGCTGGGCTTGAGGCCCTGCGGGGTCTGGGGCTGGTGGAGGTCCCATACCACACCCCCGGGGAAGCAGGGGCTTAAAGGTAAGTGCCAGCAGGGCCTGGACCAGCATAAAGAGGCTGAGGATCTGGAAAGCTCTGCTGAGGCCCAGGGGTTCCACCACGGTCTTGAGGAGCACCGGGAGGCCCATGGAGAACAGGCTGGAGCCGGCCGTGACCACGCCGTTGGCCAGGCCCAGCCGGCGCCGGAAGTAGTGGCCCAGGATGACCAGCGACGGCTGGAAGGCAAAGGAGGAGCCGCAGCCAAACAATATGCCGTAAGTGAAGTATCGTAGGCCCAAGGAGCTGGAGGTAAGACCAGTAGAGGTGAAATTGCACAGCAGAGACTTAAATAAATAAAAAATATATATTTTGGAGAAACACATTTTTGTTTATCTTATATCAGGCATTGTGGAAATTCAATTATTTGACACACAAATAAATTGGAGATGCACAGTGAATTTTTGGTTTGTGCTGGAACATAACATAAGTTTCTTAAAAAGTTCATGTGATTTTGGAGGGCAGTCAGAACGTGTTTCTTACGTGGCGAAGGCACTGCTGAGCAATCCAATGAAGGCCACGGTGGCTCCGCCCACAGCAGTTTTCCTACAGCCAAAGTGGTCGGTGAACATGCTGACCACCGGTGAGCAGAAGAAGATCATGCCCATTGCCAGGGCCCCCACCCAGGCTACAGAAAGGTGGGAAGGGGCACAGGGTTAGGGGAGAAGGAAAGACCAATGAGGGAAAGGCAATAAAAAAACAAAAAGAGGTTGAAAATGTTAATATTCTATCATATCATAACATTTCTCAAATCACAACAATGGGTCTTTATTGTCCACGCATCAAAAGCTACATAGCTTCTTTCACCAACATACGAGAACCTTTGGCTAACGCTTGCTCATTTACCCCCCAAAAAAGATGACGCATTATGAATTTACTGCCGACATAGGCATTTATAGTGAGTTAACATTTAATTTGTATCGGCTTCGAGCTAGATATAGCCAATTCACTGTCCTCCCACAGCCTGGATAAACCCTGTGCCCTGGGATGGTCCCCAGACATGGCCAAAGGTTTACTGATTGCAACGCAGTCTGATCTGGGTCTAGACAGACCAAACCGGTAGGTTAATGAACCAGTGGCTGTTGGAGGGCTAGTTACATATTCCTCACAAAGGAAGCAAAGGAGCAGACCTACAGGCAAAGGCACACACACACCCACACACCTACACACACACTGGTTGGTAGGGAGATGAGAGCAGCCTCTAATGCTGTTTTTGGCAGGCAGACAATGTTCCACCCCCTGGCCAGAGCAGCAGGCAAACAGGAATGAAGATGTATGTTTGTCTACCTAGTGGGAGCAATGGAACACAGGTTGGGTTGTATACTGTGACCATACACAATGTATAGAACCGCTTTGTGACCAAAGACGAAAGCCAAATGTTTCTATAGGCTTTGGGGAGTAAACGGCGCTTTTCTAGGGTTTGTTTATCTGAACAGCAGTAGACGCGAGGAATTCTTCCTAAAAAAATTATTTTATACCTCAAGCTGTTCTACTCTGAAATCCCCGTTCGTGGGCCAGTGTTTTGATAAGGACAAAGGGCTAACAGCAACACGCCATGCACCAGTGAAGAGGTGTATCTTCCAAAAGCCTCTAAAGATGAAAATGGACTTCAGATGACCTTTAAAAGATACCAAATATTTGTCAAGCCTTGTATTCGGAGTTCAACCCCAAAAAAGTTTGAAGTCCATGGAAACTTTCAGAGAAACAGCAAAAACCAAAGTTGTAAATGATACATACAATAGCAGAGCTTTTACAAGATATGGTTCTCCTACTATATAAAACTACCACTATAAAGAAGTTTAGATGTTTTCTGAATGACTGCTGTTTGGGTATGTGAACCCTCCCCTGAGGCTCGGGAAATACTCATATAACAAACCTGGTGTTCAACTCAAAAGTACACAATGCGACACCCTTGAGTGTTAAACTCTAAATCTACTGACCGTAATGTCTACCTGTGGATAAAACACAACATTATAGACCTGTGGATAACATATTTGACTATGTTGGGTGTTTGACCTTGTTTCCATGTCTCTCTGAGTTGTCCTGGCTCATCCAGATCATTGCCAGTGCTGTTTCTGAGTAATTTAGATTTCCAATTTAGCTCAATACTGACAATTTGGAACAGCCTGGACAACTCCAGGAGCAATTGGAATAAGGTTAAACATCCAAAATAATGAACTATTCCTTTAAGGACTAGACATGACATGATACATTGACATGCACTTACACAGACAGACAGACAGACAGACAGACAGACAGACAGACA